>QRFJ01002746.1:0-61683 GCA_006176705.1 Cocos nucifera
CCCTATTCAGTAGATAAATTAAAAGTTAATAAGAATATCTCCAAAGAAAATCAGGAAGGTCTGTGAAGCTCATCATGGATCGGACCATATCTAATAGAGTCTGATTTCTCCATTCTGAAACCCCGTTGAGTTGAGATGTTCTTGGTGGAGTCCATTGAGAGACTATGCCATTTTTCTTGAGATAGTCTAGAAATTTTTGGCTAAGGTATTTACCTTCTCGATCTGATCGAAAAACCTTAACAGATTTTTCAGTTTGTTTTTCTACTTCATGTCTGAATTCTTTAAACTTTTCAAAAGCTTCAGACTTATATCTCATAAGATACACATACCCATACCTAGACAGATCATCGGTAAAGATAATGAAGTAGACAAAATTGCCTCTAGTCGGCACATCAAATGGGTTGCACACATCAGTATGTACTAGGGCAAGGAGATCTGTGGCCCTCTCCCCATGTCCTACAAAAGAAAGTTTGGTCATTTTGCCTTGGAGATAAGATTCATAAGTTGGATATGACTCGGAAGTCAATGGACTCAATAGCCCATTTTTTTTCAATTTGTTAATCCTATCTTCTTCTATATGACCTAATCTTAGGTGCCATAGATATCTATCATTTAGACTATCCCTAGGTCGTTTGGCATTCACATTTTGCTCGATAGTTAGAATAGGTATATCAATATGTAGCTGATAAAGACCATTAATAAGGAAACCATTTGCAATTTTACTTCTTTCATAAAGAATGTTACAATGGTCCTTAAAGAAGGTAATCACATAGCCTTCTTATGCTAAGCATGAAACAGAAATCAAATTCCTGCTAGCTGCAGTTACATAATAACAGTCTTTCAAAACTAAGTCTAAACCAGATGGTAATCGAAGAGGATATGTTCCCACGACTACTACAGCAACTCTTGCTCCATTACCGATGCGTAGGATCATGTCTCCATCCCTCAACCTCCTGCTATCCTCAAGACCTTGTATGGAAGTACACAGATGAGCACTAGAACTAGAGTCAAGCACCCAACTGGATGCAGAAGAAACCATAAGGTTAGACTCAATAACGAGCATACCTCCAGAAGGACCTTCCTTTGTGTTCTTCAGGGAGGCCAGGTAAGTAGGGCAGTTCTGCTTCCAGTGGCCATTGCTGTTGCAATGAAAATACTTTCCTTTGGCAATGGCTTTTTTCTTCGACTCTGCCTTCTTCTTTATTTCTTCCACCTTCTGCTTTTTCACAGACTTCTTTTTCTTTCAATAAGACTTTCTTTTGGAAGAAGTCCGTTCCATAGCAAGAACTAAGCCTTTAGAACCTTTCATAGAAAGCTCAGTGATAACCAACATGTTCATTAATTCGGCCAAGGAATTTTAAAGTTTATGCATATGGTAATTCATAATGAATTGCCCATATGCATCAGTCAAGGATTGCAGAATAATATCGTTCTGCAGATCCAAGTCTAACTTCACACCGAGCTTCTCAAGCTCTTCTATGTCCTTGATCATCATCAGACAGTGATCTTGGACTGACTATCCATCACGCATCTTAGCCTTAAAAAGTCATTTCGTGACTTGATACTTGGCTGCGCGACTCTGTTCACCAAACATCTCCTACAGGTGAGCCAACATTTGGCAAGCAGCCCCGATATCTTCATGTTGGTGCTAGAGCTCATCAGACATCGAGTCCAACATATAATATCTAGCCTTATTATCTTCGTCTATATATTTTTTCAGAGATGCTCTCTGTTCAGTGGATGGACAGGCTGGTAAGGTGGGAGGGTCCTGATCCAAAACATGGGCTAACTTCTCAGAACCCAAAATAATTTTGTAGTTTCTGAGTCAATCTTTATAATTGGATCCGGTCAGTCTGTGTGTGTCCAGGAAAACTCTCATAAAAATTATATTAAGTTGTTGTGTTACTAACCAAAAGTAAAACCAGTCTGGATATAATTGATCGATTGGTATCTAGAAAAGTGGTTCATGATCGATAAAGAGAATGTAGTTTATTAAATTGGTTTTGTTTGCTGATCTGGCCAACTTGTTGATGTCTAAGAAAAACAACGGAAGGACTCTCACCTCTCTCTCATGTACCTGGCCAATTTGATTAATTTAAATCATGATTTGGTGCTTAGTGTTATGTTCATTACATGAATGCCTTCCTTCATACTAGATCAATATTATGTCAAGAACCATAGTATGTTTGTCATGCGACTACAAGGCTTACTATGGGGATTGATGTAATATTGTCTTGCTGCATAGAGATGCTTATGATATTTTTGGATATGTTGCTTTATTGTGCAACCATAAGGACAGCATTATTCAAATATGACTGTATATAAATGAAGGGTCAAACTTAACTAGACACTATAGTTTGTTGTGCAACCACAAGACTATTAGTGTGCTAGAGGCAAGAGTAATGTTGAGAGTTGCATGAGATGTAATTGGAAAAAATTTTCTACCTTTGAACTCATAATGGTTTGTTGTGCAACCACAAGGCCTCTATGAGAGATTAAGATCTCAATCCCACTAAGAAACTGGATTAGGAAGTCTCGTTTATCATAGGAGAGGGCTACGATATTCGATAAAATAGTAGGAGTAATAATTAGATAAAAGTTCTATCTAATTGCAAATATGTCATCATGTGTAGTCGCTTATGTTATGTAATGTTCTTTACTTATGTAGATTAATTCTACATTACGGCATCTTCACTATCATTGAATGGCATCTTGAATGTCAACAAATTGACCAATCCAAAAGATATGGATTGATTGAGAAAAAAAGGAAAGTCTATTTCTAGATATTGTACCTATTTTATGTGTGGCAAGAAAGATCATTGAAAAGGAATTGCAAAAGTTGTCTTGCAACTGTAAAGCCAGATGCAAGTGTTGCATCAAGAAGTATGTATGTGATACATACTAATTTGTCATTGAGTTCTTCAATTTCAAATTCGTGGATATTGGATACCACCTATGGTTCCCATATATGCAAGTTATTGCAGGATCTCTAGAGAATTAGAAAATTAAAGAAGGATGACTTTGAGCTTTATGGCGCTGGAGGAGAATCCCTCTAGGCTGAAGCTATTGGAACCTATCTTTTGAAGTTGCCTTCGGGCAAGATCTTAGAATTAGAAGATTGTTTCTTTATGCCTCAGATCATTGGAAATGTAATTTCCATTCTTTTACTGTTAAAATAAGATTTTGAAATTAATTAATGGAAAGGGCAATGGTTGCTTTATTTCTTTTTCTAATGAATATTATTGTAATGGCATTCTGGAAAATAGTCTTCTAGTTCTATCTCTCCATAATAATGTCTTTCATATTGATGAAAGCAAGAAACAAAAGAGAGAAGAGGTAAATAATATCTTTCTCTGGCATTGTCGCATTGGTCAAATGAGTAAATCAAGAATTAATAAGTTATACATAGAAGAGTTCTTTGATCCTTATGATTATGAATCATTAGGAACTTGTGAATCTTATCTTATGAAAAAAATGACCAAGACTCCATTTAGTAGACATAGAGAAAGGACAAGTAAGTTATTAGAACTTGTGCATACTGATGTATGTGGTCTTATGACAATTCAGGTCAGAGGTGGATACTCTTATTTCATCACATTTACTGATGATTTATCAAAATTCAGATATGTGTATCTGATAAAACATAAATCCAAAGCTTTTGATAAATTTAATGAGTATCAAAGTACGATAAAAAAATAAACTGAAAAGTGTGTTAAAATCCTTCGATTGGATTGAGGAGGTGAATACCTTTCTTGGAGATCTCATATCGAAATATTATGATAGAAAGAAAGAAGAAATAAAGAAGGATACAATTAAGTACGTGGATCAGTCCAAAGGCTCATTTTCATAGGGCATGCAAAGCTTTACTATGAAAAAAAATAAATACAAGAGGAGATTATCCACTCTCAATACTCATATATAATCCTATTATCTAGAAGCTATACTTACAAAGCTCTCTTTTGGAGATCTTCTGAAATGATAGTAGTTTGCTACCTAGCTGTCTGTCCGAAGCTTCCTACTCCTGTTGTCCGTTGGTATCCTCTAATCTGCTATCTTCTCCCATCTCAGACCTCAGTTGAACCATCACATTACCAGGCTACCATCTGCAAGATACCATCGACCTTCAGTGCCTTTCAAAGGTCTCAGGATAAGTCTAAACCCAGTCAAGAACGAAGGCAATAGTCCTATCCAAACTCAGATTGGGCCACAACTGCTAAATCTTGACCGCAAGCTTCCTCAGCTACTTGATCACGTAACAAAGCTCCATGGACCATCGTAGATCATGCCTACACTGCTCCTGGCCAAACCAGGGCACGCCACATGCACGAGATTGCAATGTTCATCCCAAGAGCCACGTATTTTGGTAATGGACCTCTTAAGGGTCCATGATAGACCATGTGGGCACTGGTCCATGGTGGACCATGCTCAAGACCCCCACACAGGGCATGCCACATTGATGCTTATGATTGGCCCCTTTGTGCGTGCCCATTGGGTCACATCCGTAACCAACCTACGAGTGCATTCGCATGCGTGCTGGGCTTGTAGTGCTGGGTTGCATGCCCGCAATGGGCCATGCCCATGCTGGGCCATGCTTATGCGTACCAAGCCCAGGCCATGCACCATAGGCCCCTGCTGGGCCATGCGCTACAAGCCTCGGCCGCACCTCTTGCAGGCCAGCTTGATGTGGTCCATACTAGCTTACTGCTAGTCTTTCTTTGCATGTATTTACTTTATCTAAACTCTAATTGGAATGTTCTTAGACTCGTTGGACTCCGTTCATCATCCTGGACCTTGCTATGGGTTTATTATGAAGGAATTCAAGGTATTTTTCTCAATAATCTTCAACTTGATTCAATATTCAATCTTCATCTATCTAAGAGCTCGTCTTGTGCCCCCATACCCTGAGGCAATCTCCTACTGATCATGAATGGACAAACATGAGAGTCGAGCCAGATTGCTCGATCCCATCTCTATTATAGGCTACATCCACTCTGACCAAAAACCTGCTCGGGGTAGCCACTAAAGGAGAAATCCTGATTTTTCGGTCCAGGTTCATTCAGATCTGATCAGATCAAGAGATATATTTCAAAAAAAAAAAATTTTATCCATATCAGATCTGAAATATTATAGATTTAATTCTTATTATTTTAATAAATAAAATAAATTTAGATAAATTAAATTAAATTTAATTTACCTTGAAGTGGATAATCCTATTATCTGTTGATGATCCTGTAAGCAGCGAAAGGTTCTGGATCTAGCCATGAAAATACTTTCCTTTGGCAATGGCTTTTTTCTTCAGCTCTGCCTTCTTCTTCTTTATTCCTTCCACCTTCTGCTTTTTCACAGACTTCTTTTTCTTTCCATAAGACTTTCTTTTGGAAGAAGTCCGTTCCATAGCAAGAACTGAGCCTTTAGAACCTTTCATAGAAAGCTCAGCGGTAACCAGCATATTCATCAACTCGGCCAAGGAATTTTGAAGTTTATGCATGTGGTAATTCATGATGAATTGCCCATATGCATCAGTCAAGGATTGCAGAATAATATCATTCTGCAAGTCCAAGTCCAACTTCACACCGAGCTTCTCAAGCTCTTCCATGTCCTTGATCATTGTCAGACAGTGATCTTGGACTGACTGCCCATCACGCATCTTAGCCTTAAAAAGTCGTTTCGTGACTTGATATTTGGCTGCGCGACTCTGTTCACCAAACATCTCCTGCAGGTGAGCCAACATTTGGCGAGCAGTCCCGATATCTTCATGTTGGCGCTGGAGCTCATCAGACATCGAGCCCAACATGTAGTATCTGGCCTTATTGTCTTCGTCAATCCATTTTTCCAGAGACGCTCTCTGTTCAGTGGATGGACGAGCTGGTAAGGTGGGAGGGTCCTGGTCCAAAACATGTGTTAACTTCTCTGAACCCAAAACAATTTTGTAGTTCCTGAGCCAATCTTTATAATTGGGTCCAGTCAGTCTATGTGTGTCTAGGATACGTGCCAGTGGGTTGGACGCAGACATTTTCCTGTAGAGAGTCAAAGATTCTAGTTAGATACTGTAATTTTGACTTGACCAATTTGTTTAGGGATTTTATTTTTAAACAAATTAGCTCCCACTATTTTCTCGGATCCCTACACTCCCTCTGTAGAGATGCGAAAATCTCCGCGATTGATGATTTCTAGTGGGTGGTGCGGTCTCACCAACTGACTCATCACCTCACCTAACAGTTATTGGTGATGGGTTAGCCAATGAGTGAACAACTCTTGTTCAATGATTCTCTAATCATGGTGCACCCAAACTTGGTCTCTAATTCATGAATCTCACCGTATCCGGAATATTGATCCACTCCTTAGTTAAGTCAGACCCACCATTTGCATAGACTGGGTTCCTAATTGAGGTCTCTCACCGTATCCGGAAATATTGAGCCCAACTCATCCTCCAGCCCATAGCATCCAATGCCTAATAGACATGGTTGCGTCTTCCCGGTGCAACTGAGCCACTGTATCCAGCCGAGAACAATCAACCCCGGGAAGGGCCCGCACGTCTACAATGGTGGAAGACCTCGGACTTAATCTTTTCTTAGGGAGAATTGATTCAGGTCTCATTAAACTAGACTTGGCTTAGTCATAACAATTATGACTAACCTAGTGGCATGGGTCAGCTCGGATTATTGACCACCTCAGATCAGAACTGTGTCAACAGATATGGCCAGGTAAGTGAGACCGGTGGAAGGAATATGCCATTAACTCGCACAAGAACGCATTCAGGTCGAGTAGCTTCCAATTAAAAACCAGTCGGTCGTCTGTGCCAAACTTACCTTAGACACCAAATTGTTGAGTCAGAACCAATTGGGTTAGCCTACAATCCAGACTCTAACCTCTGAGCCTAATTAGGTCTTGCTTGATCGTGACTCGATCTTGACCCAGACTTAATCCTATTAGGCTGGTCAATTTAAGCATTGTTGATCCCATCTAACCAACTCTTGATTCGGTTTGATCAACCGCTTAGACCTAATTGAGCTACCCAAGCCCGAACCCAGTATTATGAATATGTCTTAGATCTGAAATTCTCAATTTTAGACCTAATTAATATTCCATAAACTTAATTCTTAATTAAGTTGGGTTCATAAACAAAATATGCACAATAAATCCTAGGGTTTCAGGATCTAGGGTTTTGCAGAAAGTAAGTTTTGGGTTTCTGATTAAGGACGAACACGCAGCACCCCTACACGTCATAAGAACACCCCATCGAATGGGAAGAGAGGGCCTTTAAACCCTTCTTCGTTCTTATGACCGGACGGCCAAGAGGAACGCCTTAATCAGGAACATGCAATAAATCTACAAAACAGTTATAGATCTATATCATATATCTCATATACAAATTTAGATCTAATCAAGGCATATTTTGCATACATCTCATGTATCATAATCATGCATGTTTTCAGATCTAAATTATCACATAATAATCTAAAAAATTAGATTTAAATTGATCTAATCAAAATAAATTCTAATCTAGACAATTATGTAGAACTATTCTACAACTAGTCTAGTCATGCATCTATCATATCTCATATGATATTTAAAATTAAATAATTTTTATTTGCTGTTTATCAGATGTTATTATAACACTTATAATATCAGAAAATAGTAAATAAGAAGATCTAAAATATGATTTAATCATATTAAATCAAAGACATGCAAAACTATTCTATAGAACTATTCTATTCTAGAACTAGTCATGCATATCTTCATGTTCTTAGATCCAAATCATTTAATTTTAATTTTTCTGATTTCAGATCTGATCACATCTCATGTGACATCTGAAATCACTTATTTTTAATTAAAATAAAATTAAAATCAGATCTAAACTAATTTTAGAACCATGGCTCTGATACCAGTTGAAGGGAAATCCTGATTTCCCTGGTCCAGGTTCGTTCAGATCTGATCAGATCAAGAGATATATTTCAAAAATTTTTCTCTTAGATCTGTAATCAGATCTTGGGATATTTCAGATCTGATTCTTATTATTTTAATAAATAAAATAAAAGATAAATTAAATCAAATTCAATTTACCTGAATTTGGGTAATCCTATTACCCTGTTGATGATCCTGTTTGCAGCGGAAGGTTCTGGATCTTAGCCACGCAAGCGCCTGGCCTCTACCGGTATCCACTCGGGCTTGGATCTGGAGATCCTCTTCTTCTCTATCACACCTCCAAAAATCAGATCTGGATCTGATCTGGAGGATCTTCAAAACTCCTTTTGAAGATCTGCAGTCGTCCTTTTGCAGCAGCGCAGCCTTCTTGCTTTTGATCGCCTTTTCCTTGATCTGAAATCGCACCAATCCAAATCCAAAACACTTTTGGACGTGGAGAGCAAGGGGAGAAGAGAGAGTATGGCATGGAGAAAGGAGGAGGAGAGGCAGCCTTGGGGCGTGGGAAAGATTGCTTCTTGATTTTTCTTTTAGGGTTGGGCGCAGGGTCTTATTATATAGACTAAGCGTGATCCAACTCCTCTTCCTCCCAACCAATCACAACCCTTTGTGAAATCAGATCTAAATCTGATTGGTGGAAATTAGAGTCCCCTGGATTCCTCCTTGGAGAGTGCGCCTAAGACCAGTCAAACTGGATTCTTAGTAGAACTCTCATTGGAATCCTAAAGGGAGATGGAGTCCTTGTCCAACAAGGACTCCTAGGCGCCTCCTACTTGGGCTCACGCCACCCTTGGCGTGCGCCCTTCTCCTTGCCAGGTTCTGGCAGGGGGACAAGCCCCCACCAGCTCTCCAATAGGTGCATGACATGTGGTCAAAAGTCAAAGGGTCAATGGTCAACGTTTGACCAGTCAAAGGTAGACTTTTGACCAAAGTCAAAGAACAAGAAATGGCAGGTGACCAAAAATGGCAGGTAATGTCTTACAAATAAGACAACCTATTCTGACTTGGACAACCTCCAGTCAGACCATATGAAGGCCTCTGATTGAGCACAAACTCCTTTGGCTCAGTCAGGACAACTTATTTATGATAGTAAAAGAAGAACGTTAGGTTCAATCGAGTGCTAGCACGATTTCCTTGAACCTAATTGAATCTCATTCAGATCAATTGAACTAGATCAGTTCAATTGATGATCACCAGATTCAAACCCTTGTTTGTGTGACCCAGTTAGGTTCAGTTCTGTATGGTAATGGGATATGTCATGATCTCTATCATCGACATCATCGAAACTCCTTTCGATGGATCAGAACTCTTCTGATTCGAACAGCTAGAATGATCGATCATCTAAATCATTCTAATTGCTCCCAAAATCCACCAGTGACACCTAGCAGTATATGGTGGCAACCCATCAGAGCTGAATGCGAACCTCTTGGTGCAGCTACCTGTGTGATTAAGTTCTTCTATCTTGAGCCCCGATCAGATTAGGGTTAAGGTGAACTCGTCAAACCCTAGTCTCTGTCATATGATGTAATCATTCGATTCGAGTCCAATGTGAAAATCTAAATAGAAACTCTTTCTATTATTTCACTCTGCCATGGCCATGGGCTTCTGGACTTGATTCTCATGATCATCATAGGGCTACTCCTCTACCACCGAGGTAGATAGATCCCATCTTGATGCAATCCAGTTCCTACAATGAACATGCTATAGCCAACATACACCTCAGGGTTCCATATGGCTAGGAGACCGAGTAATGGTGTAGTCAAACTATAACACCCTCAAGGTGAACTGCCGATGCATCTCAGGTCAAAGAACCAGACACACTACTGCAGCATCGAGTCAGTCATTGACGAGAAGGTAGACTCCCTAATGACTACTCGAGGTGGTCACGCTCAGTGCCCTCGTTCTCTAACGAGTACCTGTACTCTCGCTCCGGTGTCTCCACACCGTAGACTCAAGACTCATCTACTAAAGAGAAGCGATCGTACACCAACCTTTTGGATCAATCATCATCCTCATGATGATCCTATGGTCGGGAGCATTTTATGAGTTAATAATGATTATTCATGTCTTAAATTTTTAACTCTTGAAAATATAAATTATCATTTTCATTAACTCAAAGGATGTATCACAGACACTAAATACACATATGTGATAGAAAATAACCCATTTTATTGATATTAGTCAAAAATTATAATTTTGCCCCTAGAAGTGTATTACAAGTGTCAACCAATTCTGGCTTCTAGGGCACATATATCTAACAACCACCTATGATAATAGGAACTTTATCTTACAATGTCGCATGTCATCCTCCCAAGTCTTCCATCTCGTGCCCAATCCACCTTCACCCGGAGTCCACCTTGCAATAGGCTCCCCGCTATGAGGTAGTGTTCTCCATACTTGTTTCCTTTAATTATCATCTTACTACCATGCATGACTTTCAGGATTCCTCCATCAGCTTTCCATCTGAAGCCAATCGAATTCAGTTTGCTCAGTAAGATTAGATTCTTCTTAAAGTTAGACATGTATCAAATCTCATCCAACTTCTTCATTGTTTCATTATGGAACTTCATACTAACCATCCCGCTGCCCTTAATCTCATAGCTCAATCCATCTGGCAGGAATACAGTACCCTCATCGATCTCTAGAAAGTCAAACAGCTCCTCTTTGTAAAATAAATAATGAAAACAAACAAAATCCATAATTCACTAGAAGGAAAAAGTAGATACCTCATCAATTACTAGAAAGACATCTTCATTGCCTTCTATATCGCTACTAGCCATCCCCACAGTACCATGTGTCCGATCTTTGAGTTATGGATAATTCTTGACTCAATATCCAAACTCATCATATCGGTAGTACCTAATCTTGCTCTGATCCCTCGTCTTGAACTTGGACCATCCATCTCGCGATCTTCTATCACTCCATCTTCTACCACCATCATCTTCAGTCATTATCAGGGCCGAGTTGCCACTTGAACTCGATGCTTAGTTCTCCTACTTGAGAATCTAATTTTAGAGTAGTACAGAAGTTATCTCTTCTATCTTGATGGTGCTCTTACCTACAAGAAAAGTAATCACCAAAGACTCGAAAGAAGGTGAAAGCGAAGATAGCAAGACCAATGCCCAAGTCTTCTCCTCAACTTTTTTGCCAATGCTAAGGAGGTTGGTAAGGATCTTTTAGAAGTTAGATAGATGCTCTTGCATGCTCTGACCTTCATCCATTTATAGCTAGTAGAACTACCTCCAAAGAAATAGCATATTGGTGAGCGACTTTGCCAAGTACAACTACTCGACTTCGACCATAACATCATCAGAGAAATTTTGCTAAGTACATGGATCACCATATCATCCACTAAGTACAAACGGATTGTGCTCATCGTCTGCATCTAGATCTACTTTCAATCCTTTACCTTCCTGGTGGTAGGCATCTTCTCGTACAAGAGAGTGTTGATTAATCCATGTTGGAGAGGACATCCTTTACCCTTGCTTGCCATAAGAAGAATTTGCCCTTCCCATCGAACCTATTGGTTTTCACGTTAATTACGCTTATCTTCTCCATATTCTTCAATCTTTATTACTACTGCTACAATTCATGCTCTAGTACTGCCTAGCTCTGATACCAATTATTAGAGATCTTGTATTAGAATATTATGGTAGGAAGAAAGAAGAATAAAAAAAGACACAATCAAGTATGTGGATCAACCCAAAGGCTCGCCTCTACGGGGCATGCAAAGCTTCACCATGAAAATAGAATAAATATAAGAGAAGATTTTCTACTCTCAACACTCGTATATAATTCTCTCAACTAGAAGCTATACTTACAAAGCTCCCACTCGGAGATCTTCTAAAATGACCACAGTCCACTGCCTAGCTATCTGCTCTTAGCTTTCTGCTCTTGCTAACCACTAGCAACCTCTAATCTATTGTCTTCTTCCATCTCGGGTCTCAACTGAACCACCACATTACCAGGCTACCATCTGTAGGATATCATCGGCCTTCAGTGCCTTTTAAAGGTCTCGGGATAGGTCTAAACCCAATCGAGAACGAAGACAACAATCCTATCCAAACTCAAATTGGGCCACAACCACTCGATCTTGACCGCAAGCTTTCTAAACCGCTTGATCATTCAATAGAGCTCCATGGACCATCATAGATCGTGCCTACACTGCTCCTGGCCAAACTCGCGTGCGCCACGTGCATGGAATTACACTGTTCATCCCAATAGCTACATATTTTGGCCGAGGACCTCTTAAGGATCCACGATAAACCATATAAGAATTGGTCCATGGTGGACCGCACCCTAAACCCCCACACAAGGCATGCCATGTTGACACCCGTGATTAGCCCCTTTACGCACGCTCATTGGGCCACATTTGCAGTCGGCCCGCACATGCATTAATGTGCACACTAGGCTCGCCAGCATTGGGCCGCATGCCCGCACTAGGCCATGCCTGCACTGAGCCATGCACCCATGCTGGGCCAAGCCCTCACGTGACAGAACTAGGCCGCATGTCATAGGCCCCTGCTGGGCCACGTGCTATAGGCCTGGGCCGTGCCTCTTATGGGCTAGCTTGCTATGGTCCGTACCAACTTGCTGCTGATCTTCCTTCGCACATATCTCCACCATCTAGACTCCAATTAGGGTGTTCTTGGGCTTGTTGGACTCTGTTCATCATCCTAAACCTCACTATGGGTTTATTATAAAAGAATTCAAGATATTTTTTTTAACATCTAGTGAGTTCTTGAATCAACTAAAAGAAAAGGGTATTCTCTCTAAATGGATCCCTCCTTATGCACCATAGTTAAATGGTATAGCAAAAAGAAAGAATCATATTAAAAATTATGTTTCAAAGCCAATCATCAGTTTATTGATAGTTGAGCTCATCTTATATATGTAAATAATTTATAATAAATAAAATATTTATTTTATTCTTTTTCATCATAAATGTACATCTTTTAATGAACTCCTATGTTGTGATAAAATTCTTAGAACTATTTAGATTTGATAAAGAGAGGATTTATCATTTAGTCCTTAAAAATATTCACAACCAAATGATATGTTGTTAACTAGGATGATAACATTTAGCGAGTGTAAGTCGTTGTGTGCCATATAAGTTGGTTGTCCTCTTAACCAAGAAGTATGTAGATACTGATATGACATATAGATGAGATGTAAGGATACATCATCACTGAACGTGACCAACTTCAGAGTATTCTACTATCAAAAATTAATTTGATGGGATATAGATATAAGTGTTCCTTGAACCTAAGATCACTACAGTGACTTGCAAGCAACTCACTATGCTTTAGTGCAAGAATAACTAAATTTTTAATTCAATGATAGAAGATTTTTGGGCATGGTCAAGTATTAATGAAGTCAGTGCATGATCAAGATAGGATTGATCGCTTCAAGAGTTTGGAGATAATGCATCACTATATTTCAATTTAGCAAAACCTTAGCTAGGATAATCCATATGATGGATTTGGTATTTTGAAACACAATGTAGATGACCTAATCAGGATTGACAATTAAACCTTAAGTCATCCTATGAGCATTTATGGTCAAGGAGATGAATTATATAAAAATCATATCCACATAGGTTCTAGAATGTTGCTTTATACATTCGACCTATCCGACCATCAGGTACCACTACTAGATGGTCACTTGAATTAGTACAAAAATTTATTCTGACACTACTAGCTTGTATTCGAACCTATAAGATCATACACATTAGAGAATTCGATCTAATCAGATGGTTGATTAATAATTGAAAATCATTTTAGGATCAAACAGTCAATACGATTAATGTTTGACCTGGTACAAATATTATAGGAGGACTTATTAGCAATCGAAATGTTAATTGGCTCAATCTAATTGAGAAATAAGACTGAGATCGAGTCTAATTAAATGAGATTCAGTTAGATTTGATTTGGACTTGATTAGGTCAAGTCTAATTAATTTATGGGATAAGTCAATTATAAAGAAGAATAATTTTCTATTCAATTAGGACTTGTGTGCACCTAATTTCTAATTTGATTAAAATTTAAATTATTAAATATAATTTAATCTAATTTAATTGAGCTCTTATTTAGAGTAAGATCATCCTTAATTGGATTGCACCAATTCTAATTTAATTGGATTTAAAATCTTAGTTTGACTAAAGAAAAATAAAGAGCCTAGTTGGATTGAAACTCTCTCTCTTCCTTAGCGCCTACTCTCTCCATGCCCATGCCCTTTATTTTCTGACTTTTGCATGATGTTTCTCACATCCTAAGAGGTCCTACGCATGCCCCATTGGAGTTGGTTTGGAAATAAATCTTGACTAGGTCAAAACAAGCAAGTTATTTTGACCTAGGACTCTATTTGATAGAGTTTTTGATTTCCCAAATTCTATCTAGTGATGGTGCCTATTTTAATCAGATTTAGTCTAATTTTTTAATGAAAAAAAAATATTGTGCACTCTTTTTAGGAACCCCATGCCTACGGAAAATAAGTAGGCACCCAAAAGTTGGGCGCCCCAATGTTCCTTACAATGGAAACTTTCCTAGCTAGGTATTTGACCTAGACTAGGACTCTTCCATATCTTCCTATTTATAAGGGCTCTTGGAATGAAATTTTGGTGAGAGTTAGTTTGTGGGATAACCTCTTGGGCATGGGAAATTGAGGTGCAGAAACCTCTTGGGCAATGGGTTTATTTAGGACACAACATTGTGTGTCCTGGTGAGAGAAAAGAAAGAGAGAACAAGGGCCTTCTCTAGGGTTTTCTTACATCTTCTTCTACAAACTTTTTGAGAGAGAAAGTGAGAAAGAAAGACCTCTCCCTAGTCATCCTTTTCATCTTCTTTGATTCTTGGAAGATCCAAGAAATCAAAGGAAGAAAGTTCGTGATCAACCATCAAGGAAAGATCAGCGAAGTGCTAGCACACTATGCTGATTTCCAACTACAGGACTTCTGATCAGTTTGAGGCTTCGTGTGAATAACTCATAGAGGCTGGACATCTATGTGACTCCAAGCGACAACCTCAGTCTCGAATCAGCAAGCAAAGTTCTCAACCCACATAAAGATATTAAGATACGATCTCAATAGTTGTCTAGATTAGATCTAGATCTGATCGATGTTGATATGATCAATATTTTATCTTTTATTTTATATTTAATTTTTAGATTTAATACTTGCATAAATTATTGCATAAGATTCTAAATCTAGAAATTTGTTGCATAATTTTATTGATTAATATGATTAATCTCTATCTTCCGCTGCTTTTAATTTGAAAAAGTTTCAAAATAGATGCATGTAAATCCTATTTTTTCCTTCAATTGGTATGGGTCTATTTGATATGATTTTTATGCATATTTTAGATTATTTATTTAGATTAGATCTAAATTATAATCTAAGATTAAATCTAAAATTAAATATTTAAATTGCATGAACTGATCTTATAAAGTTGTCCTGCTGTAAGGTTTATTCCTTACAGTAAAAAGGTTGTCCTAGTTCATATAGATCTAAATTTAATCATAAATATATTAGATCTAATCTAAATAAATTTATAATTTAATAGATTTAAAATTATTTAAATCTAAAAATAATAAATTTAGATTATATAGACTAATCTTATAAGGTTGTCCTGTTGTAAGGTTTATCCCTTACAGTGAAAAGTTGTCTTAGTTCGTGCAGATTTAAAACCTAATTATAAAAGTTAGATTTGATCTAAGGGATTTATGATTTAATTAAAATTATTTTAATCAAAATTTTATGATCATAAATATGTTAGATTTGATCTAAAGTGTTTATGATTTATTATAATTGAATACCTTTCTAGTGAGTTCTTGGATCAACTAAAAAAAAAAGGATATTCTCTCTAAATGAATCCCTTCTTATACACTACAGTTAAATACCATAGCAGAAAGGAGAAATCAAACTTTATTAGATATGGTGCAGTCCATGATGTGCTTTACAGACTTGCCAATTTTCTTCTAGGGTTATGCCCTAGAGACTGCTGCATATATTTTAAATAGAGTACCATCAAAATCTATGCCTAGTACATATGAGATATGGAGAGGTAAAAAGCATAATCTTAAGTATCTTAAGATTTGAGGCTATCCAGCTTAATTATATCAAAAGAACTTTTGGACATAAGCTAAATGCTAGGATAGATATATATTTATTTGTAGGTTATCCTAAAAAGAGTATGGGATATCTCTTCTACCATCCTACTGAATAAAAAGTATTTGTTAGTAGGCATGCCACTTTTATGAAAAAAGATTTTATCCTAGAAGGGAGCAGTGGAAGGAAAGTTGAACTTAGAGATGTTTAAGACCTACAAATAGAAACATGAAATATTCCTCAACCAGATGTACCCATTGATAAGGTACAATCACAACACACATCTCCTCTCCGAAGGTCGGATAGAGTGCAAAAAGCACCTTTGAGGTATGGATTTATTATTGAGAATAATGAAGTCCAGATCATTAAAAATAATGATCCTCTGATCTATTCAGAAGTTGTCATGAGTAGGAACTCAGACAAATAGCTAGAAGCCATTAAAATCCAAAATGGACTCAATGTACTCCAACCAAGTATGGACTTTGATTGATGCACCAGAGGGTGTAACCCCTATTGAGTGCAAATGGATTTATAAAAAAAAGATTGGAGTAGATGGCTAAGTTGAAACATACAAAGATAGACTAGTGGCAAAAGTTTTAAAGCAAAAGCAAGGAATTGATTATAATAAAACTTTTTCACCAGTAGCTATACTCAAATCAATTCAGATTTTGCTTACTATAACAGCATACCATGATTATGAAATCTGACAAATGAACATAAAGACCATCTTCCTTAATGGTTATCTTGAGGAAGAGGTTTACATGTCCCAACCAAAACAATTTATCTTAAGTGAGAGAGCAAATCAGGTATGCAAGCTTAAAAAATCTATTTATGAATTAAAGTAGGTCTCGAGAAGTTGAAACATCTATTTTGATGTAACAGTCAAAGAATTTAGCTTTATCAAAAATATGGATGAAACTTGTATGTACAAGAAGACTAGTATGAGTGCTATAGTCTTCTTGGTATTGTATGTAGATGACATACTTCTCATCAAGAATGATATCCTAATGTTACAATCAATCAAGACATAGCTATCAAGAAAGTTTTCCATGAAAGATTTGGAAGAAGTATCTTATATACTTGGTATAAAGATCTATAGGAATAGATCTAAAAGGATACTAGACTTACCCTAGTCTAGGTACATTGATCTTGTACTGAAAAGGTCATTGATGTGAGTAAAATAGGATAGTTACCCATGAGTTTATGCATACATCTATCTAAGAAAATGTCTCTCAAGACACCTGAAAAGAAGAATAGAATGAGTTCTATTCCCTATGCTTTAGCAATAGGATCAATTATGTATGTTATGCTATATACCAATGTTGCCTATGCCTTGGGCATAGTCAATAGATTTCAGGCTAATCCAAGAGAGAATCATTAGAAAGTAATAAAAAAGATTTTAAGTACCTGAGAAGGACTAAGGATATCTTTCTAGTATATGGTGGATCTGAGTTGAAACTAGAAGGACATTCTGACTCTAGTTTTCAATCAGATCTAGATGATAGCGAATCTACTTTAGGATATATTTTTACTATAAATGATGGAGCAATGAGTTGAAAAAATCTCAAGCAACAGATTGTAGCTGACTCAACTATTGAGGCAGAGTACATAGCTACAAGTGAAGTCGCTAAGAAAGCTATCTGGATAAAAAAATTTATCACTAAATTAGATGTTGTTCCTAAGATTATGAATTTAATACCACTTTATTATGATAATATTGGAGCTGTTACTCAAGCAAAGTGTTGGTGTAGAAAATGGTCGGCCACTGGAGATTGGTGGAGGTGGGATTTGGGATATTATCGGTCAAAACTTGCAAGCCAAAATCCTAGCCAGAGGTGGCTTTGGCATGGATCCTCTAATAGTCAAGTCAGTATTCCGACTTATAAGAATAGAGTACTCAGAAGATTGGAGATGAAAAGAGAACTTAGAGAGAAAAATATATCTAAAAGATCCTATTTATAGATAAAGCCTATAACAGATTGATGGTGGTAGCCGCAACAAAATGTCAGTAAGCTATTTAGGCTGCTCAGAGTTTATTACAGAGAGTGGACTATCATTTGTCATGACTTGCTGGCTATTGGATATTATTTAATGGAGTTCGTACAGGAGGTCGGACGCTTCCAAACTTGGTCGTGAGCCATTTGTGCTGAGATTAAGTTATTGGGGCTTAGGATCGAGCTGACTGAGCTTGAAGGTTGGCCTTTAAGTTGAGGATGATGAGTTTATAGGCTAGGTTCAAAGTTTGAACCTTGATAGAACTACTTCGACAGCTTTTGAAAGCTCGGTCGCCTTCAAGGTTGGCTGATAACAAGCACTAGTACCTTGATCTAGAGAGCTTGAGGTCAAAAAGGAATAATAGGTTCTTCAATTAAGACTGCATCAGAGATGCTTTAGTTACTCTAATAAAACTCAGCCTATACTCAAGATCAGCCCAAAGTAGGGACCAGATAGTACTAAGATTTAGTGCTTGTGGTGCGATTATTGCTTATCTTGGGTTGAGGATCGAAATCTAGCAGATGGCAAATTTTTTTTGCTGGTGCGAGTTCATCTAGTCGAAGTTCACAGTATGGTCTTGGCAGAACCTATAATTATCAGGATAAAATTGAAGGGTCGGAGCAAAGAAGCTCAAACATAGAAAAAAATCGGTCATTAATAGGAGTAGTTATCATTTCCGAGACGAGTCACCCTCGATTGAAGCTCTGAGCTCAATTGCACTTGGAAGCCAATCCTCTGGAACTCGCCTGGACTTGGTGGTCAACTTGATTGAACCTCGGACCTAGATATCATGACTTCAGATGGCATTTTTCTAAGATTGAACTTTATCAAATTTTAGCAGGAGTTATTGTATCCTTAACACTTATTCCCCTACTCCCGAGTTCAAAGTTTAGATGAAAGGAGTACCAATACTTGTGATCGCCGAAGTCTCATTTGGTCTTCCACCTTTGGAAGGTGAAATATTTTGGACCATTTGAACCAATGCGGGGGCTCTTTTATTGCTGAATGACCTAGGACAACCTCGAATTTCAAAATTTTATCTGGCACGCAATTACATGGTGCAATAATGATTTTCTCTAACATCTATAACTGTAATAATGGGATGGACATATGGAAAGCTAGGATTCGGAACTACCGATCTTCAAT
Source organism: Cocos nucifera (assembly GCA_006176705.1). Classification (NCBI taxonomy): domain Eukaryota; kingdom Viridiplantae; phylum Streptophyta; class Magnoliopsida; order Arecales; family Arecaceae; genus Cocos; species Cocos nucifera. The sequence goes on from QRFJ01002746.1 coordinate 19,169, forward strand.
CATGACAGGTCGGGGACTCCAATTATTTAAGCATCTTCCTTCCCTTCTTCCCCATTCTTGCTCATTCTAAACTTCTCCTCCTTTGCTTCTTCTCTTCCCATTTCTCTTCTTCGACCTCAACGATCTTTGCCTTCCTAAGGTTTTCTGACACTGACTGCCCTCTTCTCATCCATTATCCGCGACTCTGACCATCTTACCAAGTTTCCCATCCATTTAGATTAGTGTCTCAACTCTTTCTTTAAATTTCTTTGCCTTTTTCCATTCTTAGGGGTTTTTGGGGTGTTCACCTATTCTTCCTCTAGCTTCCAAGTTCTTCCACCAATTTTTTTTTTATTTTTGATAATTTTTTTCTAATTTTTTTATCCGAAATGGCCTCCGAATGTTCTTGGTCCACTTCTTCTAAGAGCTCTCCGATCCGAGCCCTTCTAACCCTCGATCTAAGGATGAACCCGACCTTAGAGACATAGTTTGGCCAGCTTTTGCTCCTGTAACAATTGCCTCCACACTCTTCGTTGAGGACCTTTCCCTTGTTCGGGTTCGATATGAGATCCTTTCTAAGTATGAACTTGAACTTTCTGGATCGGATGGCCGAGCTTGTACTCCTCTCCTAGGTCGATTTAGTTTATACTCAAAAGCTCTCTGGGCTAGGCTAAGACTATCCATTCCTTCCTTTGTAGTTGAGCATTTTAGTTTTCTCGATATATCCTTCTTTTTTATTGTTCCGAATTTCTTCCATTTCATCATAGGATTCCTTGCACTTTGCTTCTTAGCTGAAGTCCGATCTTTGATTTCTCTATTTTGTATCTTTTTTATCTTTAAGCACAACTATTCTGCTAAGAACTAGTAGTACATTTTATCCCTATTGGTATGAAATCTGGTTGCTATTGGAGAAGTATTGGAGTCAGGAAAGATGAGGTCGCCGTCGGTGACCTATAAAATAAATCTCGTCTAGAGCCTGGGGTGGCGGCTTCGGCAAGACCCTCTGACGGTAATAAGATTTTGCACCCACAGGATTGGTGCTAGAAGGAGGATCTCTATTCCTAAGGATCTCTTATTCTTAAAGGAGTACTCAACAACGATCTCTCTTCTTTCTCTTAAGAGTTTTTTTTGAAAAAAATGCCTTTGAGGAAAGCTTCTATCCGATGATCAATGGCCTCTGCAGTCAGATTCCGTCCAGATCTATTCGCTCCCACTTCAATCCCAACAACTCAAGCTTCACTTACAGCCATGGTGGATGTGGAGCAGTTCAATCTACTAATCCAGCAGATTTATGGACTCATGGAGGTGGTGTAGGCCATGCATCAATAGGCTCCGACACTAATTCGATCGGAGCAGACTTCTCCAGAGCCCCATGATCCAGTCTGAGGATGGCCGACTTGGGCTAGCCAATCGGTGACCTCCAAAAAAGGGAAGCAGAGGGTAGAGAGCCCTTGCTCTGACCATGACTCAACTCCGAGGGGAGTTTTACCTCCATTCCATCAGAAAACCTTGGAGATCAACGATCATGAAGATCTCCTGGATCAAAGACTCTAGAAAATGAGTCGACGAATCGAAGAACTCCATCACACTTTCTCCTCCCATGGTAATGATATTTGCATTGACCCTCCTTTTTCTCAAAAGATTATGCAGGAACCAATCTTGTCGAACTTCAAGCTTCCGCATTTTGAGAGTTACGATGGAACCACCAATTCAGTCGACTACATAAAGGTCTTTCGAACAATGATGCTGCCCCACAATGCGCCAAATGCCATTCTGTGTCAGGCTTTTCCATCCATCCTTAAGGGAGCCGTCAGAAACTAGTACTCGACACTTAAGTCGGGTACCATCTTTTTCTTCGATCAAATGAGCCATCAGTTTGCGGCTCACTTCATTAGCAGCCGACGTCCCGATCGAGGTTCAAATTTTCTGATGAATATCAAACAGAAGAAGGAAAAATCTATCCAAACTTATGTCATCTGATTTAATGCTGCTGCATTAGAGGTCTGAAATTTGGATCAGTCTGTTGCAATGGTCTTGCTTAAGGGCGGTCTTTAGAAAAATAATTTGCTGTTCTCCCAGGAGAAGAAGTACCCCAAGGACTTTGCCAATATGCTGGCCCAGGCTGAAGGTTATGCCTGAGCTGAAAAGGCCTTTAAGGCTAGGGACAATGAAGCCGCCCAGGAGCGGTAGGTGGGTGAACCAAATATGCCCACGGCTAGAGAGAAATCGAGCGGAGCTCGACCATGCTCTCAGACTCCTCCGGAGCATAAACAGGCTCGAACCCCTACCCAGCTCGGATAGAAGGGCGCGATGGAGCTCTTCCTTCAAAAAATTTCATAACTATGCCCCTCTCAATGCTCCAAAAATTTAAGTACTGATGGAGATCAGGAATCAACTATCGAGATCGAAAAGGATGCGCACTCACCCCGATAAATGCAATCCTAGCAAGTTCTACCTCTACCATCATGATCATGATCATGATACGAAAAAGTGCATCCAGCTTTAGGATGAGATCGAGGAGCTCATCAGGCATGGTAGGCTGGGTCGGATCCTACGACGTCAGTCGAAAGGATCAAAGGAACGATCGAGAGCACCCCCACCATCAGAACCTCCAAGGGGCGGGGAGTAGCAAGAAGATCGGCCCTCGATCGGCATCATTAACACCATCTCTAGGGGACCTCAATGAGGGAAGGCTAGCAGGTCAGCCGAGGCTGGGAAGAGGCGAAGAACTGAAGAACCCATCACTTTCATCGATGAGGATGCTCAAGGAGTCCAGTTTTCGCACAACAACATGGTTGTAATTTTTTTGAACGTTGCTGATTATGATGTACGCCGCATTTTGGTAGATAATAAAAGTTTCACTAACATTCTGTACTATGATGCTTTCTTTAAAATGTCCATACTCGATAATTATCTGGGACCCATGAGCTCTCTGTTGGTCGGCTTCACTGACAATGCTGTGCCAGTAGAGGGAATGATAACTTTAGCCGTGACTGCAGGACAGTTTCCAAACCAGGCCAAGGTGTGGGTCGACTTTTTGGTGGTAAAGGCCCCCTCTGCTTATAATGCAATCCTCAGCCGACCTGATCTAAATGCACGACGAGCCATAGTGTCGACCTATTATCTGAAAATAAAATTTCCAACAAGCAATGGAATAGGTGAAATCAGAGGTGATCAAGCATTAGCCTGACACTGCTACTCCATTATCTTACAATATAGCACTCGACTTGACCCCTGCCCAATCGACGAGCTTGATGTCCGCGATGACCTTACTGAAGAATGGGATGAGCCCATAGAAGATCTTGTGACCATCCCTCTGAATGATGGAAACATAGAGCATATGGTGCAGATTGGCTCCAATCTAGAGGAGGAAGTTTGGGAGCAGCTCATAGCCTTTTTATGGAGGAATGCCAACATCTTTGCCTGAGTTTCGACGAACATGCCTGGGATTAATGTCGAGGTTATGAAACATCGATTGACTATTGATCCCAAACATCGATCAGTGAAAGAAAGAGTTCGGGGCCACGCACCAGAAAGGCAGAAGACAATAGCAGAAGAAGTCGACAAGCTTCTCAACGTCGGATTTATTCGAAAAATCAACTATCCGACTTGGATCTCTAACGTGGTTTTGATCAAGAAAGCCAATGGTAAGTGGAGGATGTATATAGACTTTAAAAAGCTGAACAAAGCCTATCCAAAAGATAGCTATCCTCTACCTAGGATTGATCAACTGGTAGACGCAACCTCGGACCACGAGCTCTTCACCTTTATGCATGCCTTTTTCGACTATAACCAAATATGGATGGCACTAGAGGATGAGGAAAAAACTGCTTTTGTTACTAATCATGGTCTTTACTATTATAGGATTATGCCTTTTGGACTCAAGAATGTAGGAGCAACGTACCAACGCCTGGTCAACAAGATCTTCAAGGAGTAGATCGATCGCAACATGGAGGTGTATGTGGATGACATGCTCGTCAGAAGCTAAGCTTTAATAAACTACATCATCGATCTCGAAGAGACCTTCAGTGCACTCAAAAAGTATAAAATAAAGCTAAATCCGATCAAGTGCACCTTTGGTGTGACCTCGAGAAAATTTCTGGGGTTTATGGTGTCGAGGTGCGGGATCGAAGCAAATCTAGAGAAAATTCGAGCTATTCAGAAGATGACTGCTCCAAAAATGATCAAAGAAGTTTAGCGCCTAACTAAAAAAGTGGCATCCCTAAAGTGCTTCATCTCAAGATCGGCCAAACGATGCATATCCTTCTTTCAAGTTCTCAAGCAACCAAAAAACTTCCGCTGGACGATGGAGTGCCAACGAGTATTTGAGGTGCTCAAAAATTACCTCGGCTCACTCCCACTGCTAGCTAAGCCTAAATTCAGAGAAGAATTATTCTTGTACCTAGCAGCCTCTTCGATGGCCTTGGCATTAGTCCTAATCAAGAAGGAAGCGAAGATGCAATGACCAGTCTACTATGTAAGCTGGATCCTGAGGGATGCAGAGATCAAGTACTCTAAGTTAGAAAAATTGACTTACTCTCTCCTAATCACTGTCAGGAGACTCCAACCTTACTTTCAGGGACACACCATAATGGTCCTCATGGATCAACCAATAAAACCAATCCTTCATCGAATGAATGCTTCCGAAAGAATCGTAAAATAGGCAATCAAACTCACGGTGTTTGACATTAATTATCGACCCCAGCCATCGATCAAAGCTTAGATATTGATGAATTTTGTAGCAGAATGTACCATTCTAGATGAAGTCAAGCTTGAACAGGATGAGACCAACATTTCGTGGTTGCAACCAAAACTCCCCAAAGAGAGTGCCAATCTTTTCAAAGGTTTTTGGACCCTATACATGGATGGTTCATTCAACTCCGCTGGAGCAAGTGCGGGATTGGTCTTAGTCAACCCCGAGGTAGTCGTTGTCGAATACACGCTATGCTTTGAATTTTTTGCAACTAATAATGGGGCTGAATATGAAGCACTGATTGCTAGATTAAAAATAGCAAGAGAGTTAAAAGTAGATTGACTTCAAGTCTACAGTGATTTTCAATTAGTGATCAGCTAAGTCAGTGGCAACTATGAAGCATGAAAGGAAAGTATGATGAAATACCTTGAGAAGGTAAAGAATTTAACTCCAGCCTTCAACAGTTTTGGCATTCAGTAGATTCCAAGGGCAGAAAATATAAGAGCCAATCTTCTCTCTATATTGGCCACTTTAGCCCCAATCGAACTATCCAAAGAAGTATTTTTTAAAACTCTAAAATGCCCAAGCTTAGAGAAATCACAGCTTGTTATGTAGATGGAGCTCAAGCCGAGCTGGATTGACCCGTTAGTTTCCATCTCAAGGAGGAAGTTCTTCCTCATGATCCGAAAGAAGATCAAAAACTCAGGAATCAAGTCTTTTGGTACGTTTTGTATGAGGGCAAGTTGTATAAAAGATCATATTTATTACCACTGTTGAGATGTCTCCGACCTTTGGAGGCTGACTTCATATTATGGGAAGTGCATAAAAAAATTTATAAAAGTCATGTAGGAGCCAGATCCCTGTCATAGAGACTACTTCGACAAGGCTACTATTAGCCAATCTTGTACTACGATTCTATGGAGTATATCAAGAAATATGATCGCTGTCAGAGAAATACAAATATACAAAGACAGTCGGCCTCCGAGCTTACTCCACCAAGCACACCTTTGCCATTTGCATAGTGAGGAATGGATATACTTGGCCCTTTTTCAATGGCGTTTAAACAATGAAAGTTCCTTCTGGTTGCGATCAACTAATTCACCAAATAGATCGAAGCCAAACCACTAGCAAAAATTACTGAGGCCAAGATATGGAACTTCATCTAAAAATCAATCATCTATCGATTTGGTCTGTCCCGAACTCTCATAACTGATAATGGGTGACAGTTTGTTGGGACAAGATTTGCTGAGTTCTGTGAAGATCTAAACATCTTCCATCGCTTTACGTCGGTAGCTCATCCATAGACAAATGACGAAGCAGAAGTGACCAATCGGATCCTATTGCAAGACATCAAGACAAGATTCAAAAGAGCAAAAGAGGCCTAAGTGGATGAACTCTATCATGTTCTATGAGCATACCGCACTACACAAAGGCTGCCAACTGAAGAAACACCATTCATCTTAGCTTTTAGAATAGAGACAGTCATCTCGATCGAACTTAAACTTCCATCAGCATGGGTAGTGGCCTTCAATGAATAGTATAACCCACAGAATCTCAGAGCCAACCTCGACCTACTAGAAGAAAAAAGAGAGAAAGGCCAAGTTCGGATGGCAGCATACAGGCGAAGGATGGCCCGATACTATAACTTCAAAGTCAAAGGTAAAATATTCAGAGTGGAAGACTTAGTGCTTCGGCAAGTCACCATCTCTCAGCCTCAGAATCAGGGAAAGCTTACCCTAAATTAGGAAGGATCCTACGAGGTCATGGAGGTCGTCCGACCCAAGATGTACTACTCGAAGGAACTCGGGTGGGGGAGACCTACCTCGATCATGAAATTTGGAAAATCTATAAATGTATTACCAATTATTTGATTATAATGAAATCCCCCTACTTCAACACTCTAATCTTTGTTGTATATCAGTGACAAAGGGAGACTACCCTCCAAACTTGATCTCATGGTAAATACAGTCCGTTAGAAATAAGAGGAGAACTTCATTCTAACGTAAGCAAAGTCAAAGACCTCGTTCATTTTAGACGAGATGAGGGGAGAGGCTCTGACAACAGCCCTCATATGTCCCTACAGTCCATTAGAAATAGGAGAAGAACCTCATCCTAACGTGAGTAAAATTGAAGGTCTCATTCATTTTAGACGAGATGAGGGGAGAGGTCCTAATAATGGTCCTAATGTGGCCCTATAGCTCGTTAGAAATAGAAGGAGAACCTCGTCCTAACGTGAGCAAAGTCAAAGGCCTCATTCATTTTAGACGAGATGAGAGAAGAGGCCCTAACAATAGTCCTAATATGCCCCTACAGTTCATTAGGAATAGGAAGAGAACCTCATTCTAATATGAGCAAAGTCGAAGGCCTTGTTCATTTTAGACGAGATGAGGGGAGAGGCCCTGACAATGGTCCTGATGTGCCCCTACAATCCATTAGAAATAGGAGAAGAACCTTATCCTAACATGAGCAAAGTAGAAGGCCTCATTCATTTAAGATAGGATAAGGGAAGAGGTCTGGTCAATGGCCCAAAATACACCCCCACGAGCCATGTTAGGAATAGAAGGAGAACCTCATCCTAACTTAAGCAAAATCGATGACCTCATCGATATAAGACAGGATGGAAGGAGAGACCCTACCGACGATCCTAATGCACCCCCATAAGCCATGTTAAGAACAAAAGGAAAGCCTCATCCTAACATGAGCGAAAGTCAGAACCTCGACGTGGAGAAGGAAGAAGCTTGGTGGAGAATCCTTACACGTATTTTTCCATGACGATCTGACTACGTTAAATACGAAAGGCAAAATCTTATCCTGATTTGTAAGAGAGATCCTAGCCCGGCATCTACAATGAGCTCGACGTCCATAACAAGCATTTCATAAGAAAATGATAAAAAAAAAATGAGGTAAAGAAGGTAAGGCCGCAAATAGGCCTTAGGTTCACTCAAAATGAAAGTAGTGAAAAATGTATTATTCCATTACAAAAATGAGTTCATTACAAGCAAAACATAAGTCGACAAGGCTGATTACACTGAAAGAAAGAAAAAAGAGAGGGAAGAGGCTGAAGCTTTAAGGCGAACCGGATTCTTCAGACTTCGGGCTGCCGGCTCCGACCATCACCAAGGCCTACTTTAGCCTAAGGATCTCCTCCTCAAGTTTCTTCTTCTGGAAGAGACCATCTACATACATTCTGTTGGCGAGCTGAAACTTGTCCTCGAGCTCTCACCGCTGTCTCCTTAAAACTTTAGACTTGACCTCCGCATCCTCGATAGCCCAATGTTCACAAGCAAGCTGAAGCTTCAGCCATTGAACCTCGGCCTGCTCTGCCCCAACCATCTCTAAAAGCTCACTAATGATCCTCTTCAAGGAGGCCATCTCCTCTGACTCACCACTCGCGCTGGCTCTTCGATTATTGTGCAGTTGCTTTCGAAGATGAGCTGCCTCATCTTTGGCAACCTTGAGCTTGCCTTTAAGCTGGGACATCTTCTCCACCTAGATCACTCGAAAGCTATTATGCCAGTCCTCAGTATCTTGCAGCTACTTTTGAAGTTGGAAAAATTTTATTGACCAGTCCGAGTGGTACCGAGCTTTGTCGGTAGACCACGGCGAGCTCCCTTCTAGAAGATGGATCTTTTCCTTAGCATCCTTCAGGTCGACTTCAAGAGAGCTGATTTTCATTGTCAGTGCCCAGGACTTATCACTGGCATTTCTTTTGAGTTCGGTTACCTCCTTCTCGAAGCTGTCCTTCCGGATACTGAAGCTCACCGCTTTCTTCATATGCAAGCCTCAGAGGTGAGTGACCTCTTTGGTCACCTCAGAAGCATTCTTTCATGAGGCTCGAAGGTCGTCCTCCATCTTCTTCAACTTCTTCCTCAGAAGATGAACTTTCTTCCTCAAGTTCTTTGTCAAGGGCTTTATCGAAACCCCCTGAGGTAGTGGATCAGCGATGGTGCGAGACTACATTTGAGATACAAAAAGTGCTCAAGGGTATGAAAAAAAAATCACTTCATTTAATCAAAACTTTTGAGTACAAGACACAAAAAAAGGATACAACTACTCGAGGATCTCAACCTCGAAGGATGGAGTCGGATCGCTCTCGACCATCTCAGATTCCCAAACTGGCTTGGCGCCTCTGCGGTGAGTTCAAACGGACCAAAAGCGAGCTCATCGAAGGAAAGGTTGACTACAGCATTAGATGGTCCCGCCTCCACGTCGTCTTCCTCCTCCTCTAGAAAGTCAAGGTCGAGCTTGGAGAACCTTCGGGCTACCCTGCCTTCATAAAACCCAAAATCATTAATAAATGCTTCTTGGTCGAACTCGACGTTCAGGTTTCACATCTCGAGAGAGGTCTTGAACTCTTCCATGACCCGAGTCATTACCTACGAGATCGACTTCGCCATTTGGATCTCCAGTTTAGCGATCCTATTTTTGGCTTCCTTCCTCCTCTCCTCCTCTAGGGCTAATGCGGCCTTCAGTCTGAACGAGGTGAACTCCTTGCGGAGCATGTCCTGAAGACTTTCGATGTCCGCCGCCTTCTCCTTGGCAAGATGCTCGACTTCATCGACCCTCTCTTGAAGATGATGGACCTCGGCTCAAAGGTCCTCCTTGACCTTCTATGCCTTTGCCTCCTGATGATGCGCGCTTTCGATGTGAGTGAGCATCTAGTGATCCGACTGCAACAAATGATCGATGTTAAAAAAAAAAAGAAAGAGAAAAGAAGAAGGAGAGAAAAAGAAAGAGTCGAGCAATGGAGTAATTACCTTAAGGATGGTTCCAAGAGAACTCCAGATGAGCTGCCATGGGTCCAGGTCGGTCATCTGGTCCACCACCTCGGGCATAGCAAACTTGTCGACAAGCTCTCGGACGATCTTCGGGTTGTCAAAGGGGTCTTTCCCTCATTCATTGTCGTTGCCGTCCAGTCTGCCTAAGCGAGCCTTGCAGGACGTCTTCGCAACGACTTTTTTTTTCTTCCCTCTCCTGTCCCTTTCCTGATAGGAAGCTCCAAATCCCGATCCCCATTGGAGGGACCTGAGGGCATAGAAGACACTGGGCCTATGCTAGCAGTGTCAACCTTGGTAGTTGGAGGAATCTCGGTATCGATGATGACCTCGAATGCAGCGGCAATGGGGGCGGGGACTTCGAAGCTGGAAACACCAACCTTCACCTTCTTTGAGCCATCTTCTTACACCTTTCCCTTCCTCTTCCTGGTGAAGAGCCCTTTGGTAAGCATCTTGGCAGCTTGTGCATCCATTTCTGTAGTAGAAAAGAAAGAGTAGTCAATAGCAATACACGTGCGTGAAACCGTGTGGACTCGAAAATTAAAAGATGTACTAGCAAGATCATGGAGGCTTAGACCCAAGTTAAATAAGGTCTATTCCTTTAGAAGGTTGGAAAGAGGAGGAGCTTGGTACATCTTGAATTTATCGGAGGAATCAAGGTCGGCTCTGTCTAAGCTAGGAGCTCGACAAACTAACTCTCTAATGTAACCTCATGAAGGAAGACCTAATGGCAAGGTCGGGCAATGTACAAAAAAGTATTTTTTCTTTCAGTTGTAAATGGAAGAAGGGGCACCTTTCAATAACCCCTTCTTATCAACTTGCGAGGAAAAGTACCACCAATCCTTCGTAGAAGGATGGCGCTTGAAGGTATAGAAATTTCTAAAAAGCAAAATAGTCGACTGGACTTTGGTCAATCAATAGAGAAAGAGAAAATCTATGATGAACCGAAAGAAGTTCAGTATGATAGATGCGAAGGGGATATTTAAAAATTGGAAGAGGATGACTACAAATGGGGGCAATGAGAATCTAAGCTTGGCACGCAAAGCTTCCAAGTATAAACAAAATCGATCGATCAAAGAAGAACTAACTCGATCATCGAAGCTGGGGAGTTCAAGGTCATATTCTGAAGGGATTTCATATTGGATTTAGATCAGAAAAAGATCATCCGGGGTAAGGATGGACGAGATGGTGTCTAGAGCAAAAGACGAGCGAGACATGTTCCTAGGTTCTACCTCAGCCAGGGGTGCGGAATCAAAGAAGGTTGGTCCAGATGAGCCCCACGAACCGATAGAGTGGGAGGTTTTGAAAGACATTTGGATCAAGATGAACCCCAAGAAAATCTCCTCCCAAAAAAAAAAGGAGATTAGGAAGACAAGGAGTCAAAAATGATAAGCACGAATAACCTAAGAGAAGGGTTGGAAAACTGATCTAAACTGTTCGAGGAGGATGAAACAATGATGGACGCGATGAGGATCAATTGAAAGAATGTTCGGAGCTCAAGAAAGTGAGAGAAGAATGAGACCCACGGAAAGAAGGCGAACAGGGGCCGAAGGAAGAAGAAGACTCGGGTAGGGATGACTTTCGAACAATAGGAGAAGGCCTTAAATAGCTAAAGACAACCCGAAGTAGTTATGATTGCGGATCAACTTTGGTCGGTCTGCGTGTGCCGCGTGTCCCACTCATCATGATAGAAAAGCAGCGACGGGCGGAGTCTTTATGGCGCCATGCCTGTAGCAAAGTTTCGGTGGAAGATTCAAAGCGCCATCTTTTCGAACTCATTTCAGACTTAGAAAGTTTTGGTGCCAGCATGGTAAACATCAAAACATCTCATCCTGATAAGCACGAAAATCTAGGATCGGACTTCGGATGTCACCTTTTTTCCTTCCTTCAAATTTTGAACTCGAAAGTAGGGAAACTATTAATGGGGATAAACTCTGCTCCCACCGAAGTCCAGCCTAATGCTTAGCCTAATGTAACTTCGATCGAGAATTCTCCTCCATTGGTCAAACTTCTTCCAGACTCCACCAACGATCGAACTCCTTGTAGATCCTCCAGCGGTCGAACTCTCCATGGTCATCTAGGAAGGTCTCCACATGAGTCTGGTCTCGTACATGACATGAATCGACCCACGTCCGGACTACCTTAGAGGAGTTCGAACTCCTCTAGAATTGATACAGCTCAAAGGTCATCACCAACCAATGCCCATCTCTCCAAACTTTGACTATCAAATCTCAAACCGACTGGCATCTCACAACAACAAACATTATCTTCCATAACAAACTCTACGTGGCTCCGAGCGGCCCACTACCCAATAATTATGGCTGTCACTATCAGTTTGTTATAGGCTCCGTCTATAAAAGGGATCCTCTAGATACATTTTTTCTAGGCTTTCTTCTTCCTCCCAAAAATTCTGCAACTTTCTTAACTGAGCACTCCATTTCTATTGGTCAAAAAAGCTAACTTGACCGACAGAGGATCTTGTCGGAGCCGCCACCCTGGGCTCTAAACGAGACTTATTTTGTAGGTCACCGGTGGCGATCTCATCTTCCCCGACTCCAACACTTCTCCGACGGCAACTAGATTGTGCACCAACAATCCCAGTTCAGCAAGAAGAGATTACTCAAAAGCGCCCCTTCCTCCATCCATAACTGGAAGAGAAAGTTTTTTTTTGTATCTAACCCTTTGCTTGAACCAAAACTTCCTCCTTAAGGTCAGCTTAGTGATTCTGCTCATAAGGCTCTAGGATTGAAGAGGAAAGATCTTGACTCTGCTAAGATCCTGAAGAATTATAAAACCCCTTTGCTAACTCAGCTGATAGACGACCAAACTCTTTATAACCTTGGCCTGAGCCCCATTAACCACAAAGGTATTAACTTATGTTTTCTTCTTGTCTTCTCATCTTTTTCTGACTTCAGCCTATCTATTTTTCATAGAAATAACTCTAGACGAGCTAAAAAGGTTGACAAAAGAACTTCAAGCCTAGAAGAGGAAAGGCAACACCCTCGGAAAAATGTCCAAGTGGTCTAAGATCGATGAGTCGAGCTCGGCCATCCCCATCCTAATGACTTCTACATCCGAGACTGAAGTGCCTCTACCAACTCCAAGCTTACCTACCAAGGCCACCACTCCAACACCTCCTATGGAGAAGAAAAAGGAGGTGGAAAAGAGAAAGAAGAAGTCGATCACCAAGAGAGTTCAATTATGAAAGAACTCCGAGGAATCCAGTGACAACAATGTTGATCTAGATTGCTTTTCTTTTGACAGTTGGAAGGTTGTCCAACCTCTCGTGGAGGGCTGCATTCTTTTGGACATAATTAAAAAGATCCTCCAGACAGACATTCAAGAGAGGAAGAAAGATTCATTCATGGCCTTCCTTAAGATAATTGCTTTTCCATTTTCATATTAAGTTGGATGTATATATTTTCTAGTAGTAAAATATACTTTGCTGCTTGCAGCTGGGGCATCATCTATTCACCAACGTTGAGGCAGTCAACCTTCATGAGGCTGAAGCCTCAAAGGCTATGAAGGAGGCCGAAGAATCTAAGGTCGAGGTTGAGCATCTCAAGGGGATGCTCAAGGAGAACTCCATCGAGATCGCGCATCTCCAAGAAGTGCTTAGAAGGGCAGAACAAGCTTTGGTGGAGATAAAGGATACACTAGCTTCAAAAGTGGGGAGGAGAAAGAAGATCGAGGCCGAGGTTGTCGAAGGGGAGAAGCGAGTTGTTGAAGCTAAGAAGCGGGCCATCTTGGATTTTAAGGCTTCAAGAGAATAGGAGGACATCAAAATCGAATTCGCTAAAGAAGCCTTCAGCAAGGGCTTTGATCTCTGCCAGTAGAGGGTCACTAAGAGATTTCCCAAACTAGACCTCGGCTTCCTACTAGACGAATCAGAAGATTCCTCTGATGAAAAAATGGAGCCTTACATAGCTGGAGCTGACCTATCTTCTATCGAGCCTGATGCTGACACCCCCGAGCCCATCAAGGAACCAACACTGGCCGAGACCGCACAAAGTTCTCCTGCCGCCCCTCCATCAGAGGTCAAAGATCTCTTCTAGTTATACTTTTTTTATCTTCTATGTACTTGAACTTTTTAATCAATGAAATTGAACTTCTTCTTTTTCATACCTTTGTGTGTTGTGATGTATTAATGATTTAAAGTTTAGTTTGCAAGTACTGTCATTGAGCTCAATCATGGGCCAAGGCTACTTCGTTACCATAGGTCGTCCCTTTGAAGACTCATATGAAAGCTCTGAGAAAAGAAGTTCGTTAGGCCAATAAAAAGCTAAATAAGACCAAGGATGAGCTTCAAAAATCAAGGAACAATTATGCAACAGCCTCTATCGAGATCAACTGCCTACGTCAAGCCTCAAAGCAAGCTTTCAAGGAATATACTTCAAAAAAATATCACCTATCCGAGGAGCATAAATGGGTGTCAAAGCGTGCCAGTGAAAAATCTTGGACTTTAACCACAAAGATATGCTCCCTTGAGGTCGAGCTTAGAGAAGCATGAGAAAAGATCCAATAGCTAGAGAAGGGCTCATTCTGGACTCACAATCAAGAGAAGTATGGCTGGAACTAGTCCAAGAAATTTTTTGATCTTCAAAATCAGCTGCACAAGGCCAAAGATGCATATAACACTTATAGGATAGGCTAGTGCGAACAAATTTTTGATCTCAAATAGAAACTTCGGATAGCTAATAATGAGGTAACTTGGCTCTAGAAGCAAGTGGCAAACAATGCTCGAGCTGGCCCAAGTGGAGATTTGAGCGAACTTGCCTCACTAAAGAATAGTCTTGCGAACCTCATTGAGGTATATGACAAGAACAAGTCCGAGTTCCTTCAACTAAAGATCCAAATGATGCATCAGGAGAATACTGTGAAGGATGCCGAAGCTGAATTAGCTATTCTATAGAAAAGATTGAGAGAGGCAGAGGAGAATGTCAGGAGAGCTCAGAAGCTGCTTGGTGAGAGTTTAGCGGCGAGGAAGGAGCTTGAAGACTGAGTGAATGATTTCAAGCATTCTCTTGTAATGACCGAGGCCGACAGTCTGAAGTTCGAGTAGAACTTTATTTTTCTCTCTCTCTTTTTTTTGTAATTGGTCTAGATGACCTCTATAATGACCTTCACTTAATAAAATAATATTCTTTTTCATTATTCTTCTTTGTCGTGCTTTATTTTGATATTTATTAATTTCTCGACCATCATGGTATGCCCGAAGTAAGCTTTTATTTTGAAACAGCAATTTTTGCTTAGTCTTTCATAGATCCATGCCCCTTGTTTACGAACAAGGATTTTCTGAACTCACTTAGGAATAGGTACATCCTCCTATCTAAAAATTGGAGGCTTTCACATCCCTCGTAAGGGTCTTCATCCATGTTAGGATGAGGTTCACCTCCGATTCCTAATGAGGTTAACCTCTTATTAAAAATCAGAGGTCTTCACCCTTGTTGAGATGAGGTTAACCTCCTATTTAAGAATCGAAGATCTTCATATCCCTCATAAGAATTTTTACCCATGTTAGGATGAGGTTTACCTTCTGTTCCTAATGTGATTAATCTTCTATTTAAAAATTGAAGGTCTTCATCCTCGTTAAGATGAGGTTAACCTTCTATTTAAGAACTGGAGGCTTTTATCCTTGTTAAGACGAGATTAAACTCCTATTTAAGAATGGAGACCTTCATATCTCTCGTAAGGATTTTCACCCATGTTAGAATGAGATTCACCTCCTATTCCTAACGTGGTCAACCTTCTATTTAAAAATCAGAGGTCTTCACCCTCATTAAGATGAGGTTAATCTCCTGTTTAAAAATCAAAGACCTTCATCCTTGTTAAGATGAGGATAACCTCATGTTTAAGAACTGAAGGCCTTCATATTCCTCATAAGAATCTTCATCCATGTTAGGATGAGGTTCACCTCCTATTCCTAACATGATTAATCTTCTATTTAAAAATCAGAGGCCTTCACCCTCGATAAGATGAGGTTAACCTCTTGTTTAAGAACCGAAGGCCTTTACCCTTATTAAGACAAGGTTAACCTCCTCTTTAAGAACTGAAAGCCTTCACCCTCATTAAGATAAGGTTAACCTCCTATTTAAGAATCAGAGGCCTTCAGCTTCATTTAAGAATGAAGTTCAGCTCGATCATTTTCTGTCATAATTTAATTTACACAAAAGATAGGAGCATTAAAATAGAAAAAAATTTTATTAAAGTGTGGCTATTGATAATACATTCATAGATATTTTGAATTTCAAGGTTGGGGTAATGTTGCTCCTACTAGCTCCTTTATATGATAAGTTTCTGGTCGAATGATTTCCTCAACTTGATAAGAGTCTTCCCAGTTTGGAGTAAGCTTGCCTTAATTCTACAGCTGAGAGATCCCTGCTCAATATAACACCAAGTCTCCAACCTTGAATATCTTGTTCTTGACTTTCGAATTATAATACCAAGCTACTTTCTACTTGGAGGATGCTATTCGAACTTAAGCTTTCTCTTATTTTTCTTTCAATTAGTCAAGATTTATCCTAAAATCTTGTAAATTATTTCGCTCATCAAAGCTTTCCACTCATGCTAAGAAAAGTCTAAGTTCGACTGGAATGACCGCCTCCATCCCGAAAGCTAGAGCAAATGGAGTTTCTCCAGTAGATAACCTCTGAGTGGTTCTATAGGCCCAGAGTACATGGTAAAGCTCATCTACCTATGTTTCTTTTGCTTGTTCAAGCCTTGCCTTTATTTCTTATAGCAGAATTCTGTTGGTTACCTCAGCTTCACCATTCACGTGAGGATGGGCCATAGATGTGAAATGATGAGAGATTATTTCACCCCTACAAATTACCGTCCATTGTCGGTAATTAATGTCTGGGATAGACCAAATCTGCATACCATCGACTTCCAAACAAAGTCCTATATTTTAGCTTCAGCAATTTTCGCCAGGGGTTCGGCCTCAACCCACTTGGTGAAGTAGTCCACCGTCACTAAGAAAAATTTTTGTTGTCTGGACACTACGAAAAATGGTTCAAGTATATCCATCCCCTATTATGCGAATGGTCAACAAGCACTTAAGGACATGAGCAGAGAAAATGGCTGTCACTGGATATTGGCATTTCTTTGATATTGATCATACTTTCTTACATAATCAATCGCATCCTGTTGTAGGTCAGTCAATAATATCCCCGTCAGAGTAGCTTGTAAGATAATGATCTAGCTTCAAGGTGATTCCCACATACTCCTTCATAAACTTCTCTCAAGACATAGTCAGCTTCAAATGGTCAAAGACATTTAAGGAGTGGTAGGAAAAAAGATCTCTTATATAATTTATTTTTATATAAGAAATAACAGGAGGCCTGGTTTCTCAGTTTTGAAGCTTCTTTGGGATCTCTAGGAAGGATGCCATCTTTAAGATATAAGACCAATGGATCAATCCAACTAGGTTCATGGTCTATCTGCATTACTGTCTAAGATTTTTTCGAGCTTGGATGCTAAAGAACTTCAAAAAAGACATCTTTTGGTAACTCATTCAGAGCTAAAGTAGCCAATTTGGATAGAAGATCGGCTCTAAAATTTTTTGCTCTCAGAATCTATTGAATGTCAAAGATATTAAAGGTTGAGGTCAAACTTTTCACTTTCTCCAAATTTTTCTTCATGCTTTCCTCCCGAGCTTTATAGCTTCCATTGATATGTCCTACCACCAATTGCAAATCACTATAGACTTTCATACGGTCTATCCCCAATTCCTTAGCTATTTTCAATCCTACAATTAGAGCTTCATATTCTACTCTATTATTGATAGTAGAAAATTTAAAGTGTAGTGCATATTCGACAATAACCCCTTCTGGATTGATGAGGATTAAACATGCGCCTACTCTAGAAGCATTGGATGAGCCATCAGCATATAGGGCCCAGAAATCTTTTGGAAGGTCTATTTTCTCTTCTAAGGAGCCCGATGGAAGATCAGCAGTACCAATTTCTTGTTGGTCAGGCTCGATCGGATTTGGAACAATACATTTGACCATAAATTTGACTAGTATTTAAGCTTTAATAGATGGCCGAGGTTGAAACTTTATATCAAATTTAGTAAGCTCAATCATCCATTTTGCTATTCTTCTTGAAGTATCTAGCTGATGAAAAACTGTCTTTATGGGTTGATCTATGAGGAGCATCACCGTATGCCCTTGGAAATAGAATCAAAGCTTTCTAGCTTCAATCAACAAAGTATAGTTAGCTTTTCTAATTTGGTATACCTTATTTCTGCATTTCTTAGAACTCGGCATATGTAGTAGATTGGCTTTTGAATTTTAGTCTCCTTTCTAACTAAGACAGCTCCAATGGCTATGAGAGATACCACCAAATATAGGAATAGCTCTTCATCGAGTTTGAACTTGGCAAGGACAGGAGGTGAGCTAAGATAGCTCTTCAGTTCTTCAAAGGCTTACTGACATTCAAAGATTTAACAAAAATTCTTCAATTATTTGAGCACTTAGAAGAAAGGCATGCAGCATTCCGCCAACCCTAAAACAAAATGATTCAAAGTTGCAATCTTTTTCATTAGGTGCTGAACTTTTTTTGTTTCCTTGGGAATGGTCATTTCTTGGATGGCTTGAATCTTCTCCGAGTTTGCCTCCATGTCGTGCCTTGATACTATAAATTTCAAGAAATTTTTTGAGGTCACTCCAAAAGCATATTTTGTTGGGTTCAACTTCATTTTATATTTTTGGAGAGTGTTGAATGTCTCCTTCAGGTTGGTGATGTGATTTTTTGAAGATTGACTTTTAACAAGCATATCATCCATGTAAACCTCCATGTTGTGGCCAATTTGCTCGCTGAAGATTTTGTTCATTAGACGCTGGTAGGTTGCACTTGCATTTTTAAGTCTAAAAGGCATAATCTTATAAAAATAAAGATCATAATTAGTAATAAAAGTAGTTTTCTCCTCATCTTCAGGTGCCATCCGTATTTGATTATAACCAGAGAAAGCATCCAAGAAGGTGAGGAGCTCATGGCCCAAGATTGCATCTACTGGTTAGTCGATTCTAGGTAGAGGGTAGCTATTCTTTGGACAGGCCTTATTCAAATTAGTAAAATCTACGTTCATCTTCCACTTGCCATTTGCCTTCTTGACAAGAACTACATTATCAATCTAATCTACGTAGGATACCTCCTAGATGAACTTGGCTTTAAGGAGTTGTCTACCTCATCCATAATCACCTTCTATCGCTCTAGTACAAAGCTTCACTTCTTTTACTTCATAGGTCAATGCTTGTGGTCCACACTCAGGTGGTATTCCATTACCTCCACATCTATCTGAGGCATATCTGCTGGAATCCAAGCAAAAATATTGGTATTCCTTTGCAGGAAGGTGACAAGCTATCCTTTAACCTCTTCTTCTAAATTTTTGCTGATCTAAACTGTGTAGTCCTCATTCCCATCATTCAAGAAAACTACTATAAGATCGTCAATTGGTTCCCCCTGCTCTTCAGTCAAATCATCCCAAACATCAAGGCCATTTATCGGACAGAGCTTGGACTACTTTTCTCCTTGCAAAGTGATTGTATAACAATATCGTGCTAGGGCTTGATCTCCTCTAATTTCTTTGACTCCAAATTCTGTTTGAAATTTTATTTTCAAGTAGTATATCAATACCATAGCTCGGAGAGCATTTAGCCCGGAACGTCCAAGAATGGCATTATAGATGGAAGGAGCTTTTACCACCAAAAAATCAATCTAAGCTTTGGATTGCTTTGGGTACTAGCCTGCTACAACTAGTAGAGTCATTATTTCTTCAACTGATATAGTGTCATTGATGAATTCCACTAATAGGAAGCTTAATGGCCCCATGCAATTATTAGGTATAGACATTTTAGAGAAAGCATCATAAAATAAGATATTAGTAGAACTTTTATTATCTACCAAGACATGGCGTACATCATAATTCATAATATTTAAAAAAATTACAATGGTGTCATCATGCAAAAATTGAACTTCTTGTGCATCTTCTTTGGTGAAAGTGATGGGTTCTTCAATTCTCTGCTTTTTTGCTAGCCTGGTCGATCCACTAGCCTCTTCTTGCTGATGTCCCCCACTATTATATTGATGATTCCAAGTGAGGGTCGATCTAATTGGGGTTCTTCCCTTCGAGATGATTTTGGCTATGGAAGAGCTCTCGACCAATCTTTCCTCTATTTAGGTCGACATCATAAAAATCGATTTATCAACCTTGCCTTATTAGCTCCTCAATTTTATCCTGGAGTTGGATATATTCCGCCGCATCGTGACCATGGTCACGATGGTATAGGTAGTATTTACTTGGATTGCACTTGCTTGGATGAGACCGCATCTTATCCAACCTTGGTAGATGTTCCTTGATCTCCATCAGCACTAAGTTGTTGGAGCATTCAAAGAAGAATAGTTATTGAACCTTCTGGGAGGGGGGCTTTGCTACATCCTTCTATCTACGCTTCTTGGCCAATGAGCTTGAGGTAGAGTTCAGGCTCATCTACGCTCAGGAGGGGTTCTAGAATATGGTCGAGCTTCACTTGATTTTTCTACAGGCTTGGACTTACTAGATTCCCGCGCCTATCGCTCTCCTGTGCGGCTTCATCATTCCGAAGCTTGAAAGCTTTCTCAGCTCGGGCATAGCCTTCAACTCAAGCTAATATATAGGCCAAGTCTTGGAGATACTTCTTCTCTAATAAGAAGAAAAGATCATTCTTCAGAAGACCGCCCTTCAGAGTGGCCATAGCATAGATTGGTCCAAATTTTGGACCTTTAAGGCAGCGATGTTGAAGCAACTAACGTAGTCTCAAATGGACTCTCCTTTCTTTTGCTTGATGTTAATAAAGGAGTCTAAGCCTTATCTCTAACATCGGCTACTAATAAAGTGAGTTGCAAACTGATGGCTTAATTGATCAAAGGAATGAATGGTATCCAATTTAAGGTTTGAGTACTAGTTTCTTGTTGCACCCTTTAGGGTTGGTGGAAAGGCTCGGCATAAAATGGCGTCCGATGCATCATGAAGCAGTATCATGGTCTGAAAGGCTTTGAGATGATCGATAAGATTTGAAGTTCCATCATAACTTTCAAACTGGAGGAGCTTGAAGTTCAGCAGGATCGGCTCCTGCAAGATCTAGATAGTGAAAGATGGATTGATGCAAATATCATCATTCCAAGTAGGGGATATATGGCAAAGCTCCTCAATCCACCAATTTATTTTCTATAGTTTTTGATCGAGGATATCATCTTGATCATGAATCTCAAAGTGCGGCAGCCTCGATGGGGGTAGAGACTTTCTAGGGGTGGAATCATTCTCGGAGCAAGGGCTCTCTGCTCTATATTTTTTTTTTCAGAATTCTCTAGTTGGCTTCTCCAAGTGGATCTTCGTCGCTCCAAATCTCGATGCTCCCATGATGGTCATTCTAATGGTGCTAGTGTCGAAGCCTGTTGCATAGCCTGCATAGCCTCCATGAGGCCTCTCACCTGCTATATCAGTAGGTTGAACTAGTTCATATCAACCATTATTATCAGCTAGGGAGGTTAAGGTGCAGGCGACGAGGCTAGAATTGGTTGTTTGGCCGATTTTGAATTGGATTAGGTGGCAGTAGCAACAGTTCTTTGGAAAGAAGCTCTCTTAGGGGGCATCTTGCTGGATTGAAAGAAGAAGAAAACTACTCGACTGGGTACTTCTTTTAGAATAAAGGCTCATAGCATCCTTCCTCTAGCGCTAATCCTATTAGTGCAGAAAATGATCGACCGTTGGAGATTGCTGGAGGTGAGATTTGGAATCTCGCCAGTCAGAACCTACAAGACAAAGTCTTAGCTGTTAGTATTTGACACATCAAATTCGACCTATAGTAGAGGAGAATCAGTATCAACACAATAGTTGGGCTGACTCAGATATGGGGTCGAGCATGCTCGGGTTGAGATCAAGCCAACACGAATCATAGCCAAGCCAATCCTCTCAGACAGATAGAAAGCAAGTATTCAAGTGAAACATAGTCAAACCAGCTCGACCTCTGACAGAGCCGACTCGATGGAGGTAAATAAAATAGGATAAAATTTTCTATTTGGACTCAAATTATGATTAATCCAAGGTCTACGAGAGTTGTGCATGGACCACAGGATCTAGCGGCCATAGAGAGCTATGGTCATAATTTGAAAGTTGAAAAATATTCCAAAACTCCATCAAGATCCCATTCAACTTATTAGGAGATCGAGCCCTGTTAGAATTTTTGTGAGCTACTGAGAAAGGGAATCTCATCCTATTTAAAGGCTTGAGATGGTATGGAGCAAGGTGTGGCGTATATGGCAAAGTGTGCCACATAGAGAGGCTCAAGGAGCTACCGAGAGGAGTTTGGCAGAGCATCGAATACTTACAGTCCATGAGAGAAAAGCAATAGATGCATAGCATCCAGCGTGGAGGCCATGAGGGCAGAGCATCTTATAGCTTTTGAGGGTCTTCTTGGGGATTCTGAGAGAATTTTTATGAAGATAACTTCTAGTTGAGAAAGATTTATGTACAACAAGTTGAGAGTGGGTGTTCTCCTTTTGTATTTATTTTCTCTTTCATAGTAGAGCTTTACATGCCCTATGGAGGCGAGCCTTTAAACTAATCCACGTACTTGATTATTATTCTTATTTTATTTTTTTCTCTTTCTATCATAATAATCGGATACTAAATTCTTGACAAGTGGTATTAGAGTGAGTTGATATCATAACAACTAATTTCAGAGCTGGATGGTACCAGAGTGCAGATTACAGCAGTGGTGTTAAAGATTGAAAAATATGGAGAAGACAAGCGCAATCAAGATGGAGATCAATAGTTTTGATGGGAAGGATAATTTTTTCTTTTGGCAAGTAAAGATAAAGGATGTCCTCATCCAACAAGATTTGATCAATGTTCTCTTGTATGAAGAGATGCCAACCACCATAGAGGCGAAGGATTGAAAGTGGATTCAGAAATAGATAGTAAGCACAATCCACTTGTATCTAGTGGATAATGTCATGATCCATATACTTGGTGAGACTTCTCTAATGGTACTATGGTCGAAGCTTGAGAAGTTGCAGATAATAAAGTCACTTACCAACATGCTATTTCTTTGGAGGCAGTTCTATCAATTATGGATGGATGAAAGTCAGAGCATGCAAGAGCATCTATCTAACTTTCAGAAGATCCTCACTGACCTCCTCAGCATTGACAAAAAAGTTAAGAAGAAAATTAGGATATTAGTCTTGCTAGCGTCGCTTTCCCTTTCGTATGAATCTTTGGTGATTGCTCTTCTAGTGGGAAAGAGCACTATCAAGATGAACGAAGCACTACAGCAATTCTTCAGAATGAGATTTTCAGAAAAAAAAAACCCAGCTTCAAGCTCAGATGGTGGCAGCTCAATCTTGGCAGTTTCTAGAGGAGTAGGTGGTAGAAGATGGAGCGATAGAGAATCGCAAGGAGGACGATCCAGATCCAAGATGAGGGACCATAGCAAGATCAGATGCTATCGGTATGACAAGATAGGGCATCGAGTCAAGGATTGCCCACAACTTAAAGATCAGAGAGGGCTACTATGGCAATGGCTAGTAGCGATACAGAAGGCAGTGATGATATCCTTCTGATTACCGATGAGGTATCTACTTCTTCCTCCTAGTAGATTATAGATACTACCTATTTTCATTATGTATATTGTAGAGAGAAGATATTTGACTTTCTAGAGATAGTGAGAGCAGTGTTCCTGCCAGTCGGATGGAACTGTAAGATCAAGAACAGCAGAACATTCAGCATGAAGCTTTATGATGGAATAGTGAAGAAGTTGGATGAGGTTCAATACATACCCAGCTTTAAGAAGAATTTAATCTCATTTAGCAGACTAGATTCGATCGACTTTAGATAAAAAGCTAATAAAGGAATCCTAAAGGTCATGCATGGTAGTAGAATGGTAATTAGAGAAAGAAAGTATAGAGGACATTACCTCATAGCAGAGACTCTAGTGCGAGGTGGAGCTCTAGGTGGAGATAAATCGAGCACGAGATGTGAGACTCGAGAGGATGATATGCGATGTCGCAAGATGAAGTTTCTATAGTCGCAAGAGGTTATCCCAAGCAGGTCTCAGGTCAGGAGGATCACAGCCATTGATGAAGGTGGGATCTAGCGGCCTGACTCGACTCCCATATTTGCCCATCCATGATCAATAGATGATTGCCCCAGGGCATGGAGGTGAGAAGATCCAGAAGCTCTCAAAGTTAGGTGGAGGCCGAATGTCAAGTTGAGATGGAGATTATTAGGATTTGATACCTCAAATTCCATCCATAGTAGAGGAGAATTAGTATCAGCACAGCAATCAGGCTGGCTCGAACCATAGTCGAGCTGACCCTCTCAGGCTAAGATCGAGCCAGCTTGAACCGTAGTCGAGTCAACCCTCTCAAGCAGATAGAAAGCAGGTGTTTGAATGAGACGCAGTCAAGCTAGCTCAACCTCTAATAGAGCTGGCTCGATGGAGTGAATAGAATGATACGAAATTTTTTGTTTGGACTAGGATTATGATTAATCTAAGGATCTACGGGAGTTGTGCATGGACCATAGGATCCAGCAGCCATGAAGGGCTGCGATCATAATTTGAAGATTGAAAAATATTTCAAAACTCCATCAAGATTCTGTTCGACTCATATTAGGAGATAGAGTCCTGTTAGAATTTTTATGAACTATTGAGAAGAGGATTCTCATCCTATTTAAAGGTCTGAGGTGTTGTGGAGCAAAGTGTGGCGCATGTGGCATATAGAGAGAGGCTCAGGCAACCATCGAAAGAAGTTCAACAAAGCATCGAGTACGCGCAGCCCACGAGAGATAAGTAATAGGTGCATAGCATCCAGCACAGAGATCGTGAGAGCAGAGCATCTTATAGCTTCTGAGGGTCTTCTTGGAAATTCTGAGAGAGCTTTTATAAGGATAGCTTCTAGTTAAGAAAGATTTATGTACAGTAAGTTGAGAGTGGATGTTCTCCTCTTATACTTATTTTTTTCTTTCATAGTGGAACTTTGTGTGCCCCGTGGAGGTGAGCTTTTAGGCTGAACCACGTATTTGATTATTATTTTTATTTTATTTTTTTCTTCTTGCAGCAATAATCTAGTACTACATCCTTAATAAGTAGTATCAAAGCAAGTTGATATCACAATACTGGCCAGAGGTGACTCCGACGTGGATCCTTCGATGGTCAAGTTAGTATTTCAACAAACAAGACTGGAGTACTCAAGAGATTAAAGATGGAAAGAGAGCTTAGAGAGGAATATGTATCTAGAGAATCCTATTTATAGATGGAACCTATAATAGATTGATGGTGATAGCCACAATAAAATATCATTAAACCGTTCGAGCCATTTAGAGTTTATTATAGAGAGTGGGCTATCAGTTATCGCAACTTGTTGGTCGTTAGATATTATTTATTAGAGTTCATACATGAGGTTGGATGCTTCCGAGCTTGATTGTGAGCCATTTGTGCTGAGATTAAATCATTGAGGCTTAGGATCGGGTTGACTGAGATTAAAGATTGGCCTTTAAGTTGAGGGTGATGAGTTTATAGGTTAGGTTCCAAGTTTGAACCTCGGCAGAACTGCTTCAACAGCTTGTAGAAGCTCAGTCGTCTTCAAGATTGGCTGATAACAAGCACTAGTACTTTGAACTGGAGAGCTTAAGGTCAGAAAAGAATAACAGGTTCTTCAATTAAGACTACGTCAAAAATGCTTCAATTACTCTGATAAAGCTCGGTTGATACTCAAGGTTGTCCCAAAGTTGGGACCAGATAGTGCTGAGGTTTAGTGCTTATGATACGATTGTTGCTTGTCCTAGGCTGGAGAATGGGATTTAGCAGATGGCAAATTTCTTTTGTTGGTCCGAGTTCATTTCGCTAAAGTTTACAATGTAGTCTTGGCAGAACCTATAGTTATCAGGATAAAATTGAAGGGTCGAAGCAAAGGAGCTCGAACATAATACAAAATCGGCCATTAACAGGAGTAGTAATCATTTTTGGGATGAGCCGCCCTTGATTAAAGCTCTAAGCTCAATCGCACTTGGAGGCCGATCCTCCGAAACCTACTTGGACCAGGGGGTCAACTTGTTTGAACCTTGGATCTGGACGTTGTGACTTCAGATGGCATTTTTCTAAGGTCAAACTTTATCAAACTTTGGTGGGAGCCATTTTAACCCCAATATAAAGGAACCAAGAACTCATCATAAATCTAAGCACATTCTAAGATGCTTCTACCTCATTCAAGAGATTATTAAAAGATAAGATATTATCATTAAACAAGTAGAAATAAAGAACAACATTGTAGATCCATTCACTAAATCTTTACCATAGTAGTAGTTCGATCGCTACCTCAATTGTATGGGGTTAAAATATAAAGATGATTGACTTTAGTGCAAGTAGGAGATTAAATGAGTTATATCCTAAAGGCCAATTGCAATTTGTATTGTGAGAGATTTTTTTTTATCTTTCTGCTCATATACATGATATTTTTTAATAAATAAAGGTATTTATGTTTCATAATATATTGTATCTTATATTTGTTATTAAAATTATGATGAACCACATAGATTAGGGCAATAGTTTTAGGGCTATGATGAGATCATGCCAGCAAAACCTAAAACTTTAAAACCCTAGTCTAAAATATTTTTAATCGTTGATACATTGAGTCATAGATCAATATTTCTGGAAAGACTGGCACATCCTATGTATGCTCAATGGAGAGGATGGTTGATCTTACAATCACTTGTGTAGAGACACTAATACAAGAAAAGCAAGCATTAATAGATTATACCTTTTTCTAATCATATATTTGCAATCTAATTCGGAGATTTTTATTTACTCCATAACATATGAGGACAACCCAACCCGCTATGACCGACCAGACATGCTATGACCTGACCGAACATGCTATGACCTAACCGTAGCCGCTTTAAAGGACCTATTGAGCTGGGTCAGTATCTAAAATTAAATCCATTCTATTTTTCTAACTGTAGTGGGGTTTACTAAATTTTGATTTGATCAATCTAACTTGACCCACCCTATGCCCCATGTAACTTGATTTGGATCTTATACTTTATGATCCAAACCCAATCCAAACTTTGGATCCTAATAGACTAACCTATAAATCCCGAGTTACAACGTGTCACCCAATTCCAAATCGCTCATTCCTCTCCAAGTCTCTCAACTCTCTTCTAATTTTCAAATTGCTCTCTTTTCCTCTCCTAGACTCCAACACCATTCAGTTGAACTCCTCCCTCCAAAATCCTAGATCCTGTAGTGGCCAATGAATTAGTCTCTTCGATGTCCAGTGACACTGCCTTCCTATGAGGCGGCTGCAGGTATGTCCTTCTCCAAAACTCTAGATATACTCCTTCATCCTCTCTTGTTCTCCTGCACCCTCCATTCGAAACCCTAGGTCTACACCTTCATTGATCTTGTCCAGTCACCCCTCGAAACCCTAGGTGTTAACACAGATGTTATTCAACCTAGATTGACAATTTAATCAAATTTATGATAGCAAAAATTTCTTTCTTGAGAGAAAGAATTACAATATTTTCGATAAAAGAAACTCTATGGGCCCATATTGACCCCTATTGGAAATGGTTGCATGGAGATTGGATATTTTTGAGATTCTTGAAAATGGATAGAATTTTGTTTGTGCTTAGGAGATATTCAACAATTCATCGCGTTTTTGTGTGAAATCTTCTTTATTTAGACATTTCTCATCTCTTCTATATGATAGCTAGAATTTCTTTCCTGAGGGGAAGAATTACAATATTTTAGATAAAAAAAATTGACCCCTTTCGAAAGGAGTTGTATTGAGATTGGAGATTTTTGAGATTCTTAAAATTAGAATTGTTTGTGGCTCGGAGATATCTAGCAATTCATTTTTTTCTTTTGTAAAATCTCCATTATTTAGACATTTCTTATCTCTTCTATATTCTATTATGCTCAATATGTTATTAAACCTAGATTGATAATTTTTTTCAAATTTATGATAGCCAGAATTTCTTTCTTGAGGGAAAGAATTACAATTTTTTAGATAAAAGAAACTCTAATGGGCCCATATTGACCCCTATCGAAGAGAGTTGCATGGAGATTGGAGATTTTTGAGATTCTTGAAATGGATAGAGTTTTGTTTCATCAAGCAATTCATCCTTTTCTTGGGTGAAATCTCCTTTATTTAGATTTCTCATCTCTTCTATTATGCTCAAGATATCATATATGCTAATGACTCTTCATCAATAATTTGCTAAGTATGTTCAATCAATTGTCTATCAAAAAGAGTTGTAGGAAGATTGAAGATTTTTGAGATTTTTGAAATGGATAGAATTTTGTTTGTGCCTAGGACATATCTTCTTTATTTAGACATTTTTGAGATTCTTGAAATGGATGTTAGATATGTATGCCCTAGAAGCCAGAACTGGCTGACACTTGTAATACACTTCTAGGGGCAAAATTATAATTTTGACTATAAATAATAAAATAGATTATTTTCTATCACATATGTGTATTTAGTGTCTGTGAAATATTCCTTGAGTTAATGATAATGATAACTTTTATTTTCAAGAGTTAAAAATTTAAGACAAAAAATTTTATTATTAACTCATAAAATGCTAGGATCATCATGAGGATGGTGATTGATTCGGAAGGTTAGTGTACAATCACTTTTTTATAGTAGATGAGTCTTGAGTCTACAGTGTGGAGACACCGAAGTGAGAGTACAGGTACTCGTTAGAGAACGAGGGCACTGAGTGTGACCACCTCGAGTAGTCATAAGAAAGTCTACCTTCTCATCGATGACTGACTCAAAGCTACAGTGTGTGTCTGATTCTTTGGCCTGAGGTGCATCGATGGTTCACCTTGAGGGTGTTATAGTTTGACTATACCATGACTCGATCTTCTAGCCATTCAAAATTCTGAGGTATATATTGGCTATAGCATGTTCATTGTAGGAATTGGATTGCACCAAGATGGAATCTATCTACCTCGGTGGATGAGGAGTAGCCCTATGATGATATGAGAATCAAGTCCATAAGCCCATGGCCATGGTAGAGAGTGAAATAATAGAAAGAGTTTTTATTAAGATTTTCACATCGGACTGGAATCAAATGATAAAATCATATGATAGAAATTAGGATTTGACGAGTTCACCTTAA
This sequence comes from Cocos nucifera, assembly GCA_006176705.1. NCBI lineage: Eukaryota > Viridiplantae > Streptophyta > Magnoliopsida > Arecales > Arecaceae > Cocos > Cocos nucifera. The sequence goes on from QRFJ01002746.1 coordinate 47,778, forward strand.
TCCTAATCTAATCGGAGCTTAAGATAGAAGAACTTAATCACACAAGTCGCTACATCAAAAGAATCTTTTTTAATTTTGATGGATTGCCACCATATACTGCTAGGTGTCACTGATGGATTTTGGAAGTAATTAGAATGATTTAGATGATCGATCGTTCTAGTGGTCTGAATCAGAAGAGTTCTGATCCATCGAAAGGAGTTTTGATGATACTGATGATGGAGATCACGACATATCCCATTACCATACAGAACTGAACCTAATTGGATCATAAAAATAAGGATTTAGATCTGAATATCATCAATTGGACTAACTCAGTTCAATTGATTTGAATTAGATTCAATTAGGTTCAAGAAAATCATGCTTGCATACGATTGAGCCTAACATTCTCCTTCTATTATCATTTGAAGTTGTCTCGACTGAGCCAAATGTGTTTGTGTTCACTCAAATACATTTACCTGATCTGACTGAAGCTTGTCCAGGATAGAAAAAAATTATCTTAATTTATGAGATAAATTTGAGATAACACCTGCCATTTTTCGTCACCTACTAGTTCTTATCCTTTGACTTTGGTCAAACACTGACCTTTGACCCTTGGACATCTGCCCATGTGTCATGCACCCATAGGAGAGACTTATTGACCAAGTCCACCTACCATTTGGTAGGAAGATGGAGGATGCATGCCTAGGATGGCGTGCACCCCATGTGGATAAACACTGGAGTTCCATACAAATGGGACTCCAGGTTGCTTCTTGGATTCAAACTAGGTGACCCTTATCTATAGACTTTGATCAGTCTAAGGTGCCATCTAAGGATGAATCTATGGGGCTCTCATCTGATTGGATCAGGTGATATCATCTCATCAATCAGATTTAGATCTGATTGCATGAAGCAACGTGATTGGTCAGGATGATGCAACACTGCATGGTGCCGTAGGGTCTATAAATAAACCCTATCTGCGCCCAACCTGAGGAGAGTTCCTCTTAACCCATGCTCCAAGGCTGCCCCTCTCCCTCCTCCATGCCATCTTCTGACCCTCTCTCTCCTCTCCATGCCCAAGGAAGTTGGGCTTCAGTTTGGTGCAATCCAGGCAAGAAAAGATTGACAAGAAAGGAAGAAGGTAGCACTGCTGTAGAGACAACTGCTGATCTTCAGAAGGAGTTTTGAAGATCCTCCAAATCAAATTCAGATCTAATTTTTAAAAAATAAAAAGAGAAGAAGAAGATCTTCAGATTTAGTCTAAGTGGATATCGGTAGAGACCAAGCACTTATGTGGCTAGATCTAGAACCTCAGGCAATCAACAGGATCATCAATGGGTAATCGAATTACCCAATATCAAGATAATATTAATTTAGATTTAATTTAATTTAATTTTTTTATTTATCAGATCATAAAATTAGATCTAAAAAATATTAGATTAGATCTAGATCTAAGAAAAAAATTTTGAAATATGCCTCTTGATCCAATCAGATTTGAACGAACCTGATCCGAAAAAATCTGATTTTTTCCTTCAATTGGTATCAGAGCCAGGGTGCATAAAATTTATTTAGATTTAATTTAATCTGATAAATTAATGATTTTAAATATCACACGATATATGATTATATCTAAAATTAGAAAATTAAAAAATTAAAATTAATTAATCTAGATCTAAAATATATGAGATACATTACTAGACTTGGAATATAATTATTCTATGTATAGTCTAGTATAATCATAATTTTTATTTAATTAAATATAATTTATGATCTATTTATTTACTATTTTTTGATCTTATAAATATTATAATCAGATCTAAAAATAAAAAATAAATTTAATTTAATTTATTCATATGAGATATGATAGTTACATGTTTAGACTAGTAGTAAAATAGTTCTACAAAAAATCTAGATTAAATTTTATTTGATATGATTAAATTTAAATTTAATTTTTTAGATGATTATGATATAATTTAGATTTGAAAAATATGCATGATATGATACATGTGATGTATGCAAAATATATTTTAATTAGATCAATTTTTATATGAGATATATGCTTAGATCTAATTAGTTTTTGTAGATTAGATGTATTTCTGATTAAGGCATTCTCCTTAGCCATCTGATCATAAGAACAAAGTAGGATTTAAAGACCCTCTCCTTCTATTCGATGGGGTGTTCTTATGATGTGTAAAGGTGCTGCGCATTCATCCTTAATCAGAAATTGAAAACTTAATTTTTGCAAAATCCTAGATCCTAAAATCCTAGGATCTTATTTACATATTTTATTTATGAATCTTAAACTTAATTAAGAATTAAGATAATGAAATATATTAGATCTAAAATTAAAAAATTTTAGATCTAAAGACATGTTCATAAAATTGGGTTCGGGCTTGGGTAGCTCATTTAGGTCTAAGCGGTTGATCAAACCGAATCAAGAGTTGGTTAGATGGGATCAACAGTGCTTAAATTGACCAACCTAATAGGATTAAGTCTGGGTCAAGATCGAGTCACGTGAGTGATCGATTAAGCTAAGATCTAATTAGACTCAATGGTTAGAGTCTGGATTGTAGGCTAATCTGATTGATTCTGGCTCAACAATTTGGTGTCTAAGGTAAGTTTAGCAGATACGATCGATTGATTTTTAATTGAAAGCTACTTGACTCGAATGCATTCTTATCGAGTTAATGGCATATCCCTTCCACCGATCTCACTTACCTAGCCATATTTGTTGACTCAGTTCTGATCTAAGGTGGTCAATAATCCGAGCTAACCCATGCCACTAGGTTAGTCATAATGGTTATGACTATGTCAAGTCTAGTTTAATAAGATCTAAGTCAAATCTTTCTAAGAAAAGATAAAGTCTAAGGTCTTCCACCATTGTAGATGTGCAGACCCTTTCTGAGATTGATTGTTCTCGACTAGTTACAGTGGTTCAGTTGCACCAAAATGATGCAACCATGTCTATTAGGCATTGGATGCTACAGGCTGAAGGATGGATTGGGCTCAATATTTTGGATATGGTGAGAGACCCAATTAAGAATCCAATATGTGCAAATGGTGGGTCTGACTTGACTAAGGAGTGGATCAATATTTCAGACATGATGAGATTCATGAATTAGAGATCAAGTTAGGATGCACCATGATTAGAGAATCATTGAATAAGAGTTGTTTACTCATTGGCTAATCCATCACCAATAACTATTAGGTGAGGTGATGATTAAGTCGGTGGGACTGCACCACCCACTAAAAATCAGTAATCGTAAAGATTTTCACATCTCTACAAAAAAAGTGTAGGGATCTGAGAAAATAGTGGAAGCTAATTTATTTAAAAATAAAATTTTTAAATAAATTAGTTAAGTCTTAATTATAATATCTAACTAAAAACTTTGACTCTCTACAGAAAAATATCTGCATCCAACTCATTAGCACGAATCCTTGACACCCATAGACTGACCGGACCAAATTATAAGGATTGGCTCTGGAACTTCAAAATTATTTTGGATTCCAAGAAGTTAACTCATGTATTGGATCAGGATCCTTCCACCTTACCAGCTCGTCCATTCGTTGAACAGAGAGCATCTCTGGATAAGTGGACAGATGAAGATAATAAGGCCAGATACTACATGTTGGGCTCGATGTCTGATGAACTTCAGCGCCAACATGAAGATATCAGATCTGCTCGCTAAATGTTGGCTCACCTACAGGAGATGTTTGGTGAATAGAGTCGCACAGTCAAGTATCAAGTCACTAAATGACTATTCAAGGCTAAGATATATGATGGGCAATCAGTCCAAGATCATTGTCTAATGATGATCAAGGATTTGAAAGAGCTTGAGAAGCTCAGAGTGAGGTTGGACTTGGATCTGCAAAATAATATAATTCTGCAATCCTTAACTGATGTATATGGGCAGTTCATCATGAACTACCATATGCATAAACTTCAAAATTTCTTGGCTGAACTTATGAACATGCTGGTTACCACTGAGCTTTCCATGAAAGTTTCTAAAGGCTCAGTGCTTGCTATGTAACAAACTTGTTCCAAGAGAAAGTCTTTTAGAAAGAAGAAGAAGTCTGTGAAAAAGCAGAAGGTGGAAGGAGGAAAGAAGAAAAAGACAGAGCTAAAGAAGAAGGCTGCTAACAAAGAAAAATATTTTCATTGCAATAATGATGGCCACTGAAAGTGAAACTGTCCTACTTACCCGGCCATCCTAAAGAAGAAGGAGACAGATCCTTCTGGAGGATGCTCATCATTGAGTCTAACCTTATAATTTTTTCTGCATCCAGTTGGATGCTTGACTCTAGTTCTAGTGCTCACTTGTACACTTTCATGTAGGATCTTGAGGATAGCAAGAGGCTGAGGGATGGTGAGATGATCCTACACATCAGAAATGGAGCAAGAGTTACTGTCGTAGCTATGGAAATATATCCTCTTCGACTACCATCTGTTTTAGACTTAGTATTAAAAGACTATTATTATGTGCCTACAACAAGTAGGAATTTGATTTCTATTTCTTGCCTTGCATTAGAAGGCTATGTAATTAGTTTTCTTAAGGACCATTGTAACATTCTTTATGAAAGAAATAAAATTGCAAGTGATTTTCTTATTAACGGTCTTTATCAGTTATATGTTGATGTATCTATTTTTAATTTCGAATAAAATATGAATGCCATAAAATCAAAATGAGCTAGGGATAGTCCAAACGATAGGTATCTATGGCACCTAAGATTAGGTCATATAGCATAAGATAGGGTTAACAAATTGGAGAAAACTGGGCTATTGAGTTCGTTGACTTTTGAGTCATATTCAATTTGTGAATCCTATCTTCATGGCAAAATGACTAAGCTCCCTTTTGTAGGACATAAGAAAAGGGCCATGGATCTTTAACCCTAGTACATACTGATGTATACGGCCCATTTGATGTATCGGCTAGAGACAACTTTGTCTACTTCATAACCTTTACCGATGATTTATCTAGGTATGGGTATGTGTATCTTATGAGTCATAAGTCTGAAGCTTTTGAAAAGTTCAAAGAATTCAGACATGAAGTAGAAAAGCAAACTAAAAAATCCATTAAGGTTCTTCGATCAGATCGAGGAGGTGAAACCTTAGTCGAAAATTCTTAGACTATCTCAAAAAAAATGGCATAGTCTCTTAATGGACTCCACCTGGAACACCTCAACTCAATGGAGTTTCAGAACGAACGAATCGAACCCTATTAGATATGGTCTGATCCATGATGAGCTTCACAGACCTCCCTAATTTTCTTTAGGGATACTATTTGTTAACTGTTATATACTTACTGAATAGGATTTTCTTTAAAATTGTTCCTACCACACCGTATGAGATATGGCACAGTAAGAAATCAAGTCTGAGTCATCTCAAAATTTAGGATTGTCCGACTCATATCAAAAGACAACAAGCGGATAAGTTAGACTTTAGATCCTTTAAAGCTCGATTTATAGGATATCCTAAAGAGTCATTAGGATATTATTTCTACATTTTAGAAGATCACAATGTGATTATGAGTCGACATGTTATTTTTCTTGAAAAATAGTTTATTCAAGATGGCAGCATTGAAAAGCAGATCAAGCTCGAAGAGAAAGTCTCACAAGAGCAACGAGCTAAGAACCAAATGGAACCAAATCAAGTTGAGCTAATACATTCACTACCTCCTCCACCTCGTAGATCAGAAAGGATTTTTCATCCCCCTCAGAGGTACTTAGGTACTATTTCAGAGGATGTAGAGAAAATGTTCTTCATAGGAAATGGGATTCATGGTGATGATCCCAAAATCTATAATAAGATGATATCGGATATCGACTTCGAGAAATGATTAGAGGCAATGAAGTTAGAAATTGACTCGATGCACTCAAACTAAGTCTGAACCTTGGTAGATCCATCAAAAGGCATAGTACCTATTGGGTGTAAATGGATCTACAAGAAAAAGATTGGTGCAGATGAAAATATGAAGATATTCAAAACTAGATTAGTGGCAAAAGATTATAGTCAACATGAAGGCATTGACTATCAAGATACCTTTTCGTCGGTAGCTATGCTAAAATTCATTCGTACATTGCTTGTTGTTGCAGCCTATTTCGATTATAAAATATGGCAAATGAACATGAAAATGGCATTCTTAAATGGATATGTTGAGAAAGATATCTATATAGAACAGCTGCTAGGTTTCACATCAGGTGATAATGATCACAAGGTATGCAAGCTATAAATGTCCATATATGGACTTAAGCAAGCATCTTGGAGCTGGAATACTCGTTTTAATGATGTGATCAAATTATTTGGTTTCATCAAAAATGAAGAAGAGCCATGTATCTTCAAAAGGGTCAATGGGAGCGCTGTTGTCTTTCTCATATTGTACGTGGATGACATCCTCCTTATTGGAAATGATATTCCCATGTTGACCATAATTAAAATATGGTTATCTAAAGAATTCTCCATGAAAGACTTAGGAGAAGCATCATTTATTCTAAAAATTAAGGTCTGTAGAGATAGACCGAATAGGATGCTAGAACTTTCACAGAAGATGTATATAGAGAAAGTGCTAAAGAGGTTTAGCATGAAAAACTCTAAGAGGGGTTTAGTACCCTTCAGGCATGGCATTCATCTTTTCAAGAAGATGTGCCCTAGCACACCTGACGAAATAGAACGCATGAGCAAGATTCCTTATGCTTCAGCAATAGGGAGCCTCATGTATGCCATGTTATGTACACGATCTGATATAGCCCATGCTATGAGTGTCACGAGCAGATATCAGTCGAAGCCAGATGAAGAACACTGGACTTCTGTAAAATGTATCCTTAAATACTTGAGAAGAACTAAGGACATGTTGTTGATCTTTGGTAATGGAGAACTCCAAGTCTAGGGGTATACAAAATCGGACTTTATGTTCAATGTAGATGATCGAAAGTCGACATCTGAAAGTCTATTTGTGTGCAATGGTGGAGCTATCAGTTGAAAAAGTTTCAAGCAGACAGTGATAGCAGATTCCACCATAGAAGCATAATATATCGCTGTGTCGGAAGCTGTAAAGGAGACATTCTGATACAAGAAGTTTACTGTAGAGATCAGAGTAATACCATCAGATGCCATTTTTCTGTACTACGACAACAATGGCGCCATAAGCCTTGCTAAAGAGCCGAGGTCTCTCCAAAAATCCAAGCACATCGAGCGGTGATACCACCTCATCCACGATTACCTCGATAAGGGTTACGTCGAGGTCAAGAGAGTCGACTTCACAAATAATGTAGTGGATCCGCTTACAAAGCCGTTGGGCTAGCAGAAGATCGAAGCCCACCTTGAAAAGATGGGACTTAGATTTATAGCCAATTAACCTTAGATCAAGCGAAAGTTTATTAGATATGTATGCCCTAGAAGCCAGAATTGGTTGACACTTATAATACACTTCTAGAGGCAAAATTATAATTTTGACTATAAATAATAAAATAGGTTATTTTCCATCATATATGTGTATTTAGCATCTGTGATACATCCCTTGAGTTAATGATAATGATAATTCTTATTTTCAAGAGTTGAAAATTTAAGACAAGAATTTTCATTATTAACTCATAAAATGCTCCTGACCGTAGGATCATCATGAGGATGGTGATTGATCCAGAAAGTTAGCGTACAATCACTTCTTTATAGTAGATGAGTCTTGAGTTTACAATGTGGAGACACTGGAGCAAGAGTACAGATACTCGTTAGAGAATGAGGGCACTGAGCATGACCACCTTGAGTAGTCATAAGGAAGTCTACCTTCTCGTCGATGACTGACTCGAAGTTGTAGTAGTGTGTCTGATTCTTTGACCTGAGGTGCATCGATAGTTCATCTTGAGGGTGTTATAATTTGACTACACCATGACTCGATCTCCTAGCCATTCGAAATTTTGAGGTGTATGTTGGCTATAGCATGTTCATTGTAGGAATTAGATTGCACCAAGATGGAATCTATCTACCTCGATGGATGAGGAGCAGCCCTATGATGATCATAAGAATCAAGTCCATAAGCCCATAGCCATGGTAGAGAGTGAAATAATAGAAAGAGTTTCTATTAAGGTTTTCGCATCAAACTTGAATCAAATGATTAAATCATATGATAAAAATTAGGGTTTGACGAGTTCACCTTAACCCTAATCTGATCGAGGCTCAAGATAGAAGAACTTAATCACACAAGTAGCTGCACTGAGAGGTTCTTTTTCAATTTTGATGGATTGCCACCATATACTGCTAGGTGTCACTGATAGATTTTGGGAGCAATTAGAATGATTCAGATGATCGATCATTTTAGTTGTTTGAATCAGAAGAGTTCTGATCCATCAAAAAGAGTTTTGATGATTGATGATGGAGATCACGACATATCCCATTACCATACAGAACTGAATCTAACTGGATCACACAAATAAGGATTTGGATCTAGATATCATCAATTAGACTAATCCAGTTTAATTGATTTGAATTAGATTCAATTAGGTTCAAGAAAATCATGCTAGCACACGATTGAGCCTAACATTCTCCTTTTATTATCATTTGAAGTTGTCTCGACTAAGCCAAATATGTTTGTGCTCACTCAGGTACATTTATCTGATCTGACTGAAGCTTGTTTAGGATAGAAAAGGATTGTCTTAATTTATGAGATAAATTTAAGACAACACCTGCCATTTTTCGTCACCTGCTAATTCTTGTTCTTTGATTTTGGTCAAACATTGACCTTTGACCCTTGGACATCTATCTATATGTCATGCACCCATAGGAGAGACTTATTGATCAAGTCCGCCTGCCATTTGGTAGGTAGATGGAGGGTGCATGCCTAGGATGGCATGCACCCCATGTGGATAAACACTGGAGTCCCATACAGATGGGACTCCAGGTTGCTTCTTGGATTCAAACTAGGTGACGCTTATCTATAGACTTTGATCAGTCTAAGGCACCATCTAAGGATGAATCTATGAGACTCTCATCTGATTAGATTAGATGATGTCATTCCATTAATTAGATTTAGATCTAATTACATGAAGCAATGCGACTGGCTGGGATGATGCAGCACTGCATGGCGCAGCAGGGTCTATAAATAAACCCTATCTACACCCAACCTGAAGAGAGTTCCTCTTAGCCCATGCATATGTCAGGTCTAGTACACAACATGGCATACAATAAACCCCCGACTACCAATGCATAAGGTATCTATCTCATATCTTCTTTTTCTTGGGGTGTCTTAGGACACTAATCCCTAGAAAGAATCACTCCATGCCGAGTAGGTAAATTAGCCATCTTGGAGTCTTGCATCGTATATCTGATCAACACTTTGTCAATATATGATGCTTGAGATAGAGCTAACAGCCTATTCTTACGATCCCTAAGTAAGCGAATCCCAAGAATATAGCTTGTCTCTCCTAAATCTTTCATTTGGAATTGGTTACTAACCAAGCATTTACACCCAATAACATCTCTATATTATTCCCAATAGATAGAATGTCATCTGTTGGAATCTTGCACCTCGAGATTCAGTTCATAATAAGGCAAGAACGACGTTCAGAAGCCATGAGAAAAGGATCAGCCAATACAGTCAGGTCGGCTCGGATACACAGTCGAGCTAGCTCAGAGTGAGATCGAGCCAGCTCAAGACGGATCCGAGCTGGGTCTCTCAAATGGATAGAAAGCTGTGCTCGGATGAGATGCAATCGAGCCGACCCGACTGTGGATCGAGCCAGCTCGATGGAGGTGAACAGCATGGATGAATAGCACGCACGAGCATGCATGCAAAAGTCTTTTCATGGGATCTATAGTCCCTAACTCATGGACCAAGTCTAGTCATGGGATTTATGGAGCTGTTGTGCTATCTAGCGGCTAGGAGAGCATGTGGGAGTTGATTAGATGGCTATTGGATTGATCAGGACTTATAAAAAGATCAGACGACCTAAGAAGAAAGGAGTCTCGAGAAAATCTCTTAGATAGTGTAGAGACAAGGCAGGGAGTGCTGAAGTACTGCAGTAGCATCTCCCTGGAGGCATGGGGGGCTGAGGAAGGCTCGACGGTGCAGTAGTCGAGAAGAGTATCTTAGCATAATGTGCCAGGAGCTTCTCAGAAAAATCAAGCACCAGACCTTAGGAAGAGCCAGGGGTCTCATGGAGCGTCAGGAGCATCAAGAAAGTTGGGAGTGTCCTAAAATGGTGGGGTTGCCTAGAGACAGTGACTGGGGCTTGATGTAGAGACTGAGAGGATTATAGAGTATCCAAAGATGTCGAGGGTCCTAGACTGGTAGATCTATGAGGGGGGTGTTAGATATATATGCCCTAGAAGCCAGAATTGGCTGACACTTGTAATACACTTCTAGGGGCAAAATTGTAATTTTGACTATAATTAATAAAATGGATTATTTTCTATCACATATGTGTATTTAGTGTCTGTGATACATCCTTTGAGTTAATGGTAATGATAATTCATATTTTCAAGAGTTGAAAATTTAAGACATGAATAATCATTATTAACTCATAAACAGCTCCCGACCATAGGATCATCACGAGGATGGTGATTGATCCGGAAGGTTGGTGTACGATCGCTTCTCTTTAGTAGATGAGTCTTGAGTCTACGGTGTGGAGACATCGGAGCGAGAGTACAGGTACTCGTTAGAGAACGAGGGCACTGAGCGTGACCACCTCGAGTAGTCATTAGGGAGTCTACCTTCTCGTCAATGACTGACTCGATGCTGCAGTAGTGTGTCTGGTTCTTTGACCTGAGATGCATCGGCAGTTCACCTTGAGGGTGTTATAGTTTGACTACACCATTACTCGGTCTCCTAGCCATATGGAACCCTGAGGTGTATGTTGGCTGTGAGACATGTTCATTGTAGGAACTGGATTGCATCAAGATGGGATCTATCTACCTCGGTGGTAGAGGAGTAGCCCTATGATGATCATGAGAATCAAGTCCAGAAATCCATGGCCATGGTAGAGTGAAATAATAGAAAGAGTTTCTATTTAGATTTTCACATTGGACTCGAATCGAATGATTACATCATATGACAGAGACTAGGGTTTGACGAGTTCACCTTAACCCTAATCTGATCGGGGCTCAAGATAGAAGAACTGAATCACACAGGTAGCTGCACCAAGAGGTTCGCATTCAGCTCTGATGGGTTGCCACCATATACTGCTAGGTGTCACTGGTGGATTTTGGGAGCAATTAGAATGATTTAGATGATCGATCATTCTAGCTGTTCGAATCAGAAGAGTTCTGATCCATCGAAAGGAGTTTCGATGATGTCTATGATAGAGATCATGACATATCCCATTACCATACAGAACTGAACCTAACTGGGTCACACAAACAAGGGTTTGAATCTGGTGATCATCAATTGAACTGATCTAGTTCAATTGATCTGAATGAGATTCAATTAGGTTCAAGGAAATCGTGCTAGCACTCGATTGAACCTAACGTTCTTCTTTTACTATCATAAATAAGTTGTCCTGACTGAGCCAAAGGAGTTTGTGCTCAATCAGAGGCCTTCATATGGTCTGACTGGAGGTTGTCCAAGTCAGAATAGGTTGTCTTATTTGTAAGACATTACCTGCCATTTTTGGTCACCTGCCATTTCTTGTTCTTTGACTTTGGTCAAAAGTCTACCTTTGACTGGTCAAACGTTGACCATTCACCCTTTGACTTTTGACCACATGTCATGCACCTATTGGAGAGCTGGTGGGGGCTTGTCCCCCTGCCAGAACCTGGCAAGGAGAAGGGCGCACGCCAAGGGTGGCGTGAGCCCAAGTAGGAGGCGCCTAGGAGTCCTTGTTGGACAAGGACTCCACCTCCCTTTAGGATTCCAATTAGAGTTCTACTAAGAATCCAGTTTGACTGGTCTTAGGCGCCCTCTAAGGAGGAATCCAGGGGTCTCTTTTTCAACCAATCAGATTTAGATCTGATTTCACAAAGGGTTGTGATTGGTTGAGAGGAAGAGGAGTTGGATCACAAGAGGTCTATAAATAAGACCCTGCGCCCAACCCTAATCCTAAGTGAAAAGTGAATTCAATAGAGATTTCCCACGCCCCAAGGCTGCCTCTCCCCTCCTTCTCCATGCCATACTCTCTTCTCCCCTTGCTCTCCACGTCCAAAAGTGTTTTGGACTTAGTTTGGTGCGATTCAGATCAAGGAAAGGCGATCAAAAGCAAGAAGGCTGCGCTGCTGCAAAAGGACGACTGCAGATCTTCAAAAGAGTTTTGAAGATCCTCCAGATCAGATCCAGATCTGATTTTTGGAGGTGTGATAGAGAAGAAGAGGATCTCCAGATCCAACCCGAGTGGATACCGGTAGAGGCCAGGCGCTTGCGTGGCTAAGATCCAGAACCTTCCGCTGCAATCAGGATCATCTACAGGGTAATAGGATTACCCAAATCAGGTAAATTAAATTTGATTTAATTTATCTTATTTTATTTTATTTATTAAAATAATAAGAATCAGATCTGAAACATATCAAGATCTGATTAAGATCAAGAGAAAAATTTTTGAAATATATCTCTTGATCTAATCAGATCTGGACGAACCTGGACCGGGAAATCAGGATTTCCCTTCAACTGGTATCAGAGCCATGGTTCTAAAATTGTTTAGATCTGATTTTAATTTTATTTTAATTAAAAATAATGTGATTTCAGATGTCACATGAGATGTGATCAGATCTGAAATCAGAAAAATTAAAATTAAATGATTTGGATCTAAGAACATGAAGATATGCATGACTAGTTCTAGAATAGAATAGTTCTATAGAATAGTTTTGCATGTCTTTGATTTAATCTGATTAAATCATATTTTAGATCTTCTTATTTACTATTTTCTGATATTATAAGTGTTATAATAACATCTGATAAACAGCAAATAAAAATTATTTAATTTTAAATATCATATGAGATATGATAGATGCATGACTAGACTAGTTGTAGAATAGTTCTACATAATTGTCTAGATTAGAATTTATTTTGATTAGATCAATTTAAATCTAATTTTTCAGATTATTATGTGATAATTTAGATCTGAAAACATGCATGATTTGATACATGAGATGTATGCAAAATATGCCTTGATTAGATCTAAATTTGTATATGAGATATATGATATAGATCTATAACTGTTTTGTAGATTTACATGTTCCTGATTAAGGCGTTCCTCTTGGCCGTCCGGTCATAAGAACGAAGAAGGGTTTAAAGGCCCTCTCTTCCCATTCGATGGGGTGTTCTTATGATGTGTAGGGGTGCTGCGTGTTCGTCCTTAATCAGAAACCCAAAACTTACTTTCTGCAAAACCCTAGATCCTGAAACCCTAGGATTTATTGTGCATATTTTGTTTATGAACCCTACTTAATTAAGAATTAAGTTTATGGAATATTAATTAGGTCTAAAATTGAGAATTCCAGATCTAAGACATATTCATAATATTGGGTTCGGGCTTGGGTAGCTCAATTAGGTCTAAGCGGTTGATCAAACCGAATCAAGAGTTGGTTAGAGGGATCAACAATGCTTAAATTGACCAGGCCTTAATAGGATTAAGTTGGATCAAGACGAGTCACGATCAAGCAAGACCTAGATTAGGCTCAGAGTTAGAGTCTGGATTGTAGACTAACCCAATTGGTTCTGACTCACAAAATTTGGTGCTAAGGTAAGTTGGCACACAACGCTCAATCCGACCGACTGGTTTTTAATTGGAAGGCTAACTCACCTGAATAGCGTTCCTTGGTTGAGTTAACGGGCAGTATTCCTTCCCGTCACTTTACTCTGGCCCATATCTGTTGACAAGTTCTGATCTGAGGTGTCAATAATCCGAGCTGACCCATGCCACTAGGTTAGTCCAAATTGTTATGACTAAGCAGTCTAGTTTAATGAGACCTGAATCAATTCCTCCCTAAAAAAGATTAAGTCCCGAGGTCTCC
>QRFJ01002746.1:61708-131964 GCA_006176705.1 Cocos nucifera
GGAACATACCCTCTGCGATTACCATCTGGTTTAAACTTAGTTTTAAAAGACTGTTATTATGTGCCTGCAGCTAGCAGGAATTTGATTTTGTTTCATGCTTAGCACAAGAAGGTTTGTGATCACCTTCTTTAAGGACCATTGTAACATTTTTATGAAAGAATAAAATTGCAAATGGTTTCCTTATTAATGGTCTTTATTCAGTTGCATATTGATGTACCTATTTTAACTATCGATGCAATATCGTAGAATGCAAAGACTAGTGGAATAGTCCAAAGACAGATAATCTATGGCACCTAGGAGATAGTGTCATATACACAGAGATAAGGTGTGTCATATAGCAGAAGATAGGATGATACAAATTGGAGAAAAAATGGGCTATTGAGTCCATTGACTTTTGAGTCGTATCCAACTTGTGAATCTTGTCTCTCAAGGCAAAATGACTAAACTCCCTTTTTTGGACATGGGAGAGGGCCACAGATGTCCTGCCCTAGTACAATACTGATTGTGTGCGCCCATTCGAATGTGTCGCTGAGAGGCAATTTTGTCTACTTCATTACCTTTTACCTGTATGAGTCTGTCTAGGTATGGTATGTGTATCTTATGAGACATAATGTCTGAGCGCTTTGAAAAGTTCAAAGAATTCAGACATAAGATAGTAGAAAAACAAACTGAAAAACCCATTAAGGTTCTTCGATCAGATCGAGGAGGTGAATACCTTAGCCGAGAATTCCTAGACTATCTTAAGGAAATGGCATAGTCTCTCAATGGACTCCACCAGGAATCACCTCAACTCAACGGGGTTTCAAAATCGGAGAAATCGAGACTCTATTGGATATGGTTCGATCCATGATGAGCTTCACAGACCTCCCAGATTTTCTTTGGGGACATTCATTATTAACTTCAATCTATTTACTGAATAGGTTCCCTCTAAAACCGTTCTTACCACACCGTCTGAGAGATAGTGGCACGGTAAGAACCAAGTCTGAGTCATCTCAGAATTTGGGGTTGTCCGGCTTATGTCAAAAAGACAACAAGCGGACAAGTTAGAGTTTAGGTCCTTAATAGCTCGATTCATAGGATAATCCTCAAAGAGTCATTAGGATTACTATTTCTACATTCCAGAAGACTACAATGTGATTGTGAGTGACGCATGACATGCCATATTTCTTGAAAAAATAGTTTATTCAAGATAGTGGCAATTGGAAACAGGATTAAGCTTGATGGAGAAAGTACTCACCAAGCAAGAAAGAGCTAAGGTACCAGTGAAAACCAATAGGTTGAGGTTCGCAATAAGAAACACTACCTGCCTTCACCTCGTAGATCGGAAAGAGTTTCCCGTCCCCCTGAAAGATACTTAGGTATATATTATTTCAGAGGATATAGAGGAAATGTTCCTCATAGGTAATGGGTGCTCATGGTGATGATCCAAAACCTACAATGAGGCGATATCAGATATCGACTCCGAGAAAATGGTCTTGAGGCATGAAGTCAGAGATCGACTCGATGCACTCAAACCAAGTCTGGACCTTGGTAGATCCACCAGAAGGTATAGTACCTATTGGGTGTAAATGGATCTTCAAGAGAAAGATTGGTGTAGATGGGAATGTGGAGACATTCAAGGCTAGACTGGTGGCAAAATGTTATAGTCAACGTGAAGGCATTGACTATCAGGATACCTTTTCCCCAGTAGCTATGCTAAAATCCATCCGCACATTGCTTGCTGTTGCAGCCTATTTCGATTATGAAATATGGC
The DNA here is from genome assembly GCA_006176705.1 of Cocos nucifera. Lineage (NCBI taxonomy): Eukaryota > Viridiplantae > Streptophyta > Magnoliopsida > Arecales > Arecaceae > Cocos > Cocos nucifera. The sequence continues at coordinate 63,462 of QRFJ01002746.1, forward strand.
AAATGGACGTGAAAACGGCATTCCTAAATGGATATCTTGAGGAAGATATCTATATGGAACAGCCGCTAGGTTTCACATCCAGTGATACTGATCACAAGGTTTGCAAGCTGCAAAGGTCCATATTGGACTTAAGCAAGCATCTCAGAGCTGGAACACTCGTTTCAATGATGTGATCAAAAAGTTTGGTTTCATCAAAAATGAAGAGGAACCATGTGTTTTCAAAAGGGTCAGTGGGAGCGCTGTTGTCTTCCTCGTATTGTACGTGGATGACATCCTCCTTATTGGGAATGATATTCCCATGTTGACATCAGTCAAGGTGTGGTTGTCTAAGGAATTCTCCATGAAAGACCTAGGTGAAGCATCCTTTATTCTAGGAATTAAGGTCTATAGGGATAGACCGAATAGGATGCTAGGACTTTCACAGAAGATGTACATAGAGGAAGTACTAAAGAGGTTTAGTATGGAAAACTCTAAGAGGGGATTAATACCCTTCAGACATGGTATTCATCTTTCCAAGAAGATGTGCCCCAGCACACCTGAGGAAATAGAACGCATGAGCAAGATCCCTTATGCTTCTGCAATAGGGAGCCTCATGTATGCCATGCTATGTACACGACCTGATATAGCCCATGCTGTGAGTGTCACAAGCAGATATCAGTCAAATCCAGGTGAAGAACACTGGACTTCTGTGAAATGTATCCTTAAGTACTTGAGAAGAACTAAGGATATGATGTTGGTCTTTGGTAATGGAGAACTCCAAGTTCAGGGATACACAGACTCGGACTTCATGTCCGATATAGATGATCGAAAGTCGACATCTGGCAGACTGTTTGTGCTGGAAGAGTTCCAAGCAAACGGTGATACCATCTCATCCGCGATTACCTTGAGAAAGGTTACGTTGAGGTCAAGAGAGTCAACTCCACAGATAATGTGGCAGACCCACTTACAAAGCCGTTGGGCCAGCAGAAGATCGAAGCCCACCTTGAGAAGATGGGACTTAGACTTGTAGCCAATTGGCTTTAGGACAAGTGGGAGATTGTTAGATATATGTGCCCTAGAAGCCAGAATTGGCTGACACTTGTAATACACTTCTAGGGGCAAAATTATAATTTTGACTATAATTAATAAAATGGGTTATTTTCTATCACATATGTGTATTTAGTGTCTGTGATACATCCTTTGAGTTAATGGTAATGATAATTCATATTTTCAAGAGTTGAAAATTTAAGACATGAATAATCATTATTAACTCATAAACAGCTCCCGACCATAGGATCATCACGAGGATGGTGATTGATCCGGAAGGTTGGTGTACGATCGCTTCTCTTTAGTAGATGAGTCTTGAGTCTACGGTGTGGAGACACCGGAGCGAGAGTACAGGTACTCGTTAGAGAACGAGGGCACTGAGCGTGACCACCTCGAGTAGTCATTAGGGAGTCTACCTTCTCGTCAATGACTGACTCGATGCTGCAGTAGTGTGTCTGGTTCTTTGACCTGAGATGCATCGGCAGTTCACCTTGAGGGTGTTATAGTTTGACTACACCATTACTCGGTCTCCTAGCCATATGGAACCCTGAGGTGTATGTTGGCTGTGACATGTTCATTGTAGGAACTGGATTGCATCAAGATGGGATCTATCTACCTCGGTGGTAGAGGAGTAGCCCTATGATGATCATGAGAATCAAGTCCAGAAATCCATGGCCATGGTAGAGTGAAATAATAGAAAGAGTTTCTATTTAGATTTTCACATTGGACTCGAATCGAATGATTACATCATATGACAGAGACTAGGGTTTGACGAGTTCACCTTAACCCTAATCTGATCGGGGCTCAAGATAGAAGAACTGAATCACACAGGTAGCTGCACCAAGAGGTTCGCATTCAGCTCTGATGGGTTGCCACCATATACTGCTAGGTGTCACTGGTGGATTTTGGGAGCAATTAGAATGATTTAGATGATCGATCATTCTAGCTGTTCGAATCAGAAGAGTTCTGATCCATCGAAAGGAGTTTCGATGATGTCTATGATAGAGATCATGACATATCCCATTACCATACAGAACTGAACCTAACTGGGTCACACAAACAAGGGTTTGAATCTGGTGATCATCAATTGAACTGATCTAGTTCAATTGATCTGAATGAGATTCAATTAGGTTCAAGGAAATCGTGCTAGCACTCGATTGAACCTAACGTTCTTCTTTTACTATCATAAATAAGTTGTCCTGACTGAGCCAAAGGAGTTTGTGCTCAATCAGAGGCCTTCATATGGTCTGACTGGAGGTTGTCCAAGTCAGAATAGGTTGTCTTATTTGTAAGACATTACCTGCCATTTTTGGTCACCTGCCATTTCTTGTTCTTTGACTTTGGTCAAAAGTCTACCTTTGACTGGTCAAACGTTGACCATTCACCCTTTGACTTTTGACCACATGTCATGCACCTATTGGAGAGCTGGTGGGGGCTTGTCCCCCTGCCAGAACCTGGCAAGGAGAAGGGCGCACGCCAAGGGTGGCGTGAGCCCAAGTAGGAGGCGCCTAGGAGTCCTTGTTGGACAAGGACTCCACCTCCCTTTAGGATTCCAATTAGAGTTCTACTAAGAATCCAGTTTGACTGGTCTTAGGCGCCCTCTAAGGAGGAATCCAGGGGTCTCTTTTTCAACCAATCAGATTTAGATCTGATTTCACAAAGGGTTGTGATTGGTTGAGAGGAAGAGGAGTTGGATCACAAGAGGTCTATAAATAAGACCCTGCGCCCAACCCTAATCCTAAGTGAAAAGTGAATTCAATAGAGATTTCCCACGCCCCAAGGCTGCCTCTCCCCTCCTTCTCCATGCCATACTCTCTTCTCCCCTTGCTCTCCACGTCCAAAAGTGTTTTGGACTTAGTTTGGTGCGATTCAGATCAAGGAAAGGCGATCAAAAGCAAGAAGGCTGCGCTGCTGCAAAAGGACGACTGCAGATCTTCAAAAGAGTTTTGAAGATCCTCCAGATCAGATCCAGATCTGATTTTTGGAGGTGTGATAGAGAAGAAGAGGTTCTCCAGATCCAACCCGAGTGGATACCGGTAGAGGCCAGGCGCTTGCGTGGCTAAGATCCAGAACCTTCCGCTGCAATCAGGATCATCTACAGGGTAATAGGATTACCCAAATCAGGTAAATTAAATTTGATTTAATTTATCTTGTTTTATTTTATTTATTAAAATAATAAGAATCAGATCTGAAACATATCAAGATCTGATTAAGGTCAAGAGAAAATTTTTGAAATATATCTCTTGATCTAATCAGATCTGGACGAACCTGGACCGGGAAATCAGGATTTCCCTTCAGGGGGTCTTCTTGGGATTACTTTGAGAGCACTGTATAGATGAGTACTTCTAGATCCTGAGAGAGAGTTGGTGAGTTGAGATTGTATCCCCTCTATTATTCTTTCTCAGTAGTAAAATATTGCATGTCCCATGGATGTAGGCACTTGGGCCGAACCACGTATATGGTTGTGTTCGTTTGTCTTCTTCTATCTTTCCATAGCAATAGGTAGTGTCATATCTCCTATAAATGATCTTAGGTGGATGATCCATGTTCCATAGTTGTGGATCTATCCCAACAGTGGTATCAGAGTCAGGAGGAGTCAGATTATACCAGAAGTTGCTATGGTGATGATCAAGTTAGAAGAAGGGCACAATCAAGGTGGATGCTCTCATGTACAGGAAGAAGTTAGATAGAGCTCAATGCGAGGTGGAGCTCCAGATGGAGATGGATCGAGCACGAGACTCAATTTGGGATCGAGCAGCCTAGCTCGACTCTTATGTTTGCCAATCCATGAGCAGCAGGCAGTAGCCCCAAGATATGGGGGCGGTATCATATAGGAAGCTCTCAAATTTAAGGTGGAGCCAAAGATCGAGTCGAGGTGGAGAATGTTAGAATCTTGCACCTCGAGATTCGATCCATAATAAGCCAAGAATGATATTTAAAAGCCATGAGAAAAGGATCAGCCAATATAGTTGGGCTAGCTCAAATATATAGTTGAACTAGCTCGGAATGAGATCCGAGCTGACTCTCTCAGACGGACAGAAAGTTGTGCTCGGATGAGACACAATCGAGCCGGCTTGATGGAGGCAAATGGCATGGATGAACAACGTGCACAGGCATGCATACAAAAATTTTTTCACAAGATCTACAGTCCTTGACTCATGGACTAGGTCTAGTCATAGGGTCTATGGAGCTATTATGCTATCTAGCGATCAGGAGAGCATATGGGAGCTAATCGGATGGCTATTGGATTGATCAGGACTTATAAGAAGAGCAGACGATCTAAGAAGAAAGGAGTCTCAAAAAAATCTCTTAGGCGATGTAGAGATAAGGCAGGAAGCGCTGGAGTGCTATAGTAGCACCTTCCTGAAGATATGGAAGGATGAGAAAGGCTCGACGGTGCAGTAGCTGAGGAGAGTATCTCAGCATAGTATGCTAGGGACTTCTTAGGGAGATCAAGCACCAGATTTCAGAGAGAGCCAAGGGTCTCAAGGAGCATCAAGAGCATCAAGAAAGTTGGAAGTGTCCTGAAATGGCAGGGTTGCCAGGGACAGAGGCTGGGACTTGATGTAGAGGATGAGAAGATCACAAAGTATCCAGGGATGTTGAGGGCCCTCGACTGGTAGATCTGTGAGAGGGGTCTTCTTAGGATTACTTTGAGAGCATTGTATGAGTGAGTGCTTTTGGATCCTAAAAGAGGGTTAATGAGTTGAGATTGTATTTTCTCTATTATTCTTTCTCGATAGTAAAGCATTGCATGTCCTATGGATGTAGGCATTTGGGCCGAACCACACATATGGTTGTGTTCATTTGTCTTCTTCTATCTTTCTATAGCAACAAGTGGTGCTATATCTCCTACAAGTGATCTTGGATGGGTGATCCATATTCTACAGTTGTGGATCTATCCCAACATCATCAACATAAAATACTAGAAAAATCACTTTTCTATCCTTGATAAGCTTGTAGACACAAGGCTCATCAACATTTTGGATGAAGCCATAAGATGTAATCACATCACTAAATCTTATGTTCCAAGATCGAGATGCTTGCTTAAGGTCACAAATAGACTTTAGCAACTTGCAAACTTTTTGCTCTTGACCTTATACCGTGAACTTCTCTGGTTGCACCATATAGATGCTCTCACCAAGATAATCATTCAAAAAGGCCATCTTGACATCCATTTGTCAAATCTCATAATCATAATGAGTGGCTATGGATAATAAGATTCGAATGGACTTATGCATGGCTACAGGAGAAAAAGTCTCTTTATAGTCGACTCCTTTCTTTTGGGTATAACCCTTTGCGACTAGCTTTATCTTGAATGTCTCTACATTCCTATCCACTCCTCTCTTTCTCTTGTAGATCCATTTACACCTAATGAGTGTAACCCCTTCTGGTGGATCGACAAGTTCCCAGATAGAGTTGGAATACATAGATTCCATCTCGAGATTCATAGCCTCAATCCATTTATCCTTGTCAGCATCATTCAATGCACATCTATATGTTAATGGATCATCTTTACCATCATCAGTGACAGCAACTTATCCTTGACTGTCCATCTCGTATCGAGAAGGTTGTCTCACAATCCTCCCACTACGACGAGGTGGTAAAGACACTTGTCTAGGAGTCATGGTCTTTCTACTTCGTCCACCAACAATATTTGTTGACCCAATAATTCTTGTTGGTTGTGGTCTGATCTCATCAGAAAGTAATTCCTCAAGCACTATTTTACTTCGAGGTATGATGTTTGTCATATAGTCATTCTCAAGAAACATGGCATTTGTCGACACAAACAACTTATCATCTTACGGGCTATAGAACAAAACTCCTCTTGTCCCCTTGGGGTATCCAATAAACAAGTAAAGTTGTGAACAAGGTTCTAGTTTCCTAGTCTTGCCCTTGAGTACGTGGGCGTGGGCAGGACATCCTCATATCTGGATGTGTCTCAAACTAGGTTTGTGACCATTGCATAACTCAAGTGGTGTCTTACACACTAACTTGGAAGGTACCAATTAAGTTCAAAAGGTACATTATCGTTTGTATGGCATATCTCCAAAATGATTTTGGTAGCAAGGAATAACTCATCATGAATCTCACCATGTCAAGTAGGGTACAATTTCTTGTCTCAGCGACACCATTTTACTGAGGTGTAGTAGGTGCTATGAGTTGGAATAAAATCCCATATTCAACAAGGTAATCCTCAAACTCATTATCAAGGTAATCACCTCCTCGATCAGATCGAAGACACCTGATGGATTTACCTAGCTGATTTTCAGCTTCTGCATGAAATTTTTTAAACTTTCCAAAAGTTTCAGATTTCCATTGCATAAGATAAATATTACCATACCTTGAGTAATCATCAACAAATGTAACAAAATACTTATAACCTCCTCTTGCTTGTACAGTAATGATCCACACACATCAGAATATACTAACTCAAGTGGTTCCTTGGCCCTGTTACCTTTTCCAGTAAAAGGTCTCTTGGTCATCTTGCCTTGTAAACACGATTCATGGATTGGAAGAGAACTAATATTTAGATCTCTCAAAGGACCATCCTTTGCTAGTCTTTCTCATCTGTTTAAGCTTAAATGGCCAAGCCTTAAGTGCCATCGGTACGTGTTGCCATCATGAGAAGTTTTTTGCCGTTTGGTCTTAGGATACTCTACCCTAAACATTTCAGTATTAAGTAGTGTTTCAATCTTGGGTTTTATCATACAGAGCCCATTGTGGAGAAGTCTAGAACAAACAATATTAACAATTCTTGAAATAATAATTGATTTATTAGTGAATGAAACTGAATAGTGTTTGGAAATAGACTAAAACTAGAAATAAAATATACATTATTCAAAAGCAAAAATTTATTCCCTTCAAACTTCAAGTTGACTTCTCCCACTGCTTGTGCTGAAACCATGGCTCTTTTCCCTACTCTCATTATGAAATATCCATCGTCAAGCCCTCGATGCTTTCTAAGCACCTGCAAAGAAGAACAAACATGATTAGTCGCTCCTAGATCAATTGTCCAGGTTGACAAATGATCTTCAACAAGAAAAGATTCTACGGTTAGTAAATCATATTTACCTTGTTTCTTTTCTTTGACCTCTAAGAGATGCTTCTCACAGTTTCTCCATCAACGCCACGGTGGAAACATTTTCCCTTCGGCTTCTTGTCTTTGGAGCTCTTCTTGTTCCTCTTTTTCTTTGGCCTGTCCACTACCACAGCCTTTCCTTTTGTCTCCTTCGGTCCCTTCCTTTTGGATGAGGAGGGTTCTACAACATTTGCTTCACCCTTCTTATCCTTGGAAATAGACTCGAAAGTCTGAAGTTCATTTGAGCAACTGCGTTAAACTATAGTTTAACTTATTCATAATATGGTTGCTCTTGAACTGAAGGAAATGTGGACTCGAACTTTCAAGGATCGTGCACACTAGTGTTCCCTCATCAATGGTTCAGCTTCATAAATCTTGCTGATCATCATCAGCACATGTTCACGAATTGAAGTGCCAGCCCTCATTTTGGCATTCATAACAACCTTGATGGCTTCATGGCGGGCTTGATCAGAGGGTTGACCAAACATGCTTTGAAGAGACTCCATTATCTCATAAGCAGTTTCCACGAACTCGTGCTTGGATCTAAGCACGTCAGACATGCGTGCCAACATGTAGCAGCGTGCCTTGTTGTTGGCTTCTATCCAACAGTCATAAGCCTCCTTTTGAGTCTTGGGAGCATTAGGTGTAGGCTCTTAAGGACATTCCTTAGTCACGACAAATTTTTGATTCTTACACACTAGAACCATATTAATATTACTTTTCCATTTGACAAAGTTATCACCAGTCAATTTTTTATTCGAAGGGATTGCTAATATCGAATTGGACATCATGCTAAAAAAATAAAAACAATTTATGAATTTGTCATGCATAAAATTCATACATTTGGCATAAATATCATGATGCATATAACATATAAAAAAAAAAAAATACTAAAGAAAACATATAATTGCATCTTATGTCTCCATTATTCAATAACCCATATCTAATACTTATCGAGTAGGGACTATCCCAATTGGTATAATGCACTAAAATATCTCATATTTTCACCATTTACCAACTACCAATCATTTTGATCAAGATGTAATTAACACGTTAGTCACACCTTTGTGAGTGCAACCCACCATTTCAGATTCGTGTGACTTAACTCTTTGAGTTGTCGCCGTAGGGAAGGTCAATCATGAAATACATCACAGAGATCCACCCTTGGTATTGATCTAATGAACACCACCCGTAGGAGGACAAAGTTAAAACATCTCGAGGCATCATTTCGATCTCATGGTGTAGAATCAACAGTGGTTATGACTAACCACCCGCTCCCGCTCACTATTTTAAATTTTAGTGTTTTATTTTTATAAAACATCCTATGTTTTATTATCCTAGCATATGAATTAATAAACTATTTATTATTCTTTCTCTACTAGGCTTTGTGGATTCTCAATCCTATAATGAATTTACCTGGTTTTCTCTTAAAACCTAAATTCATTATAATCATCTAAGCTTTTCTAAATAAACATTTTATTTAAGTTGCCTAGATCAATGTGATATTATGAAGTTTAACTATTAAACCCTAAATCACATTATGGAAACATTTTTAAACTATTTGAAAAACTTTGCATCATATTTTTTATAATTAGTGTTTAATCTCATTAATCACTAATTTATATTTCATATAAACAAGTTAAACAATAAGATGCATGTGCATGCATGGCATGTTATAATGCAAAGTTGGCGCTTTCTAGTTCTATTTGGCATGTTATATGCGTGGTCATAAACAATTTATGCATAATTTCTAAATAAATAAATAAATGGAACAATGATCGGGTGGCAACTCGAATATTTCTAAAATTACAATCCATAAAATTATCTAATACATTTAGGGGTGGGGTTCTTAGAAAGTTGCACCTACAAGCACCGGATAAGTTTGGGTCTATTAGGTTGTGCTTTGAGATTATCTCAAACTTTTGGATTTTATTATGGATTCCAAACCTATAATAAATTTCAGATTGCCAAAATTTAGATCACAACAACTTGTGTCTCAGCGTCCAAAACAATTTTTGGATATGGTTTTCTAAACACTAATTTTTGGTTCACAATCAGAAAAAAAAAAAAAAAAAAACCATGCATATATACCTAACTATAAATCAAACCCATGCAGCAATTGCACGCAACCGGATCCACCACAGCCCCTGCACACCGCTGCCAGTCGCCGGACAGCCACCTGCTGCTGGCCATCCATTGTCTGCCACTGCCGGTTGTCATCGTCATCGATCACCATCACCTCCTTGTTGGCCGTTGATGATCATCAAAAAAAATAGATAGTAAAAGAAAAAAATTACATGATCGTCTTAAACCCATATAATTGGATTTACACTAGATCTAAAATCTAAAAAAAAATTGCAACATTCCTAACCTGATTTTCATGAAAGGAATTTACGATCATTATCCATGCATCCAAATCATCACATGATTAAGTAACATCCATATTCTAGTGGCCTACTGTAAACATGCATGCATAAAACATGATTTTCTTAAAACCACAAGTTATCAATTTTAGATTTACTAACCCACTCTGATACCACTTATTAGGATAAACGATCGTGGATTCTAGATCCGATCTAAAAATGGAAGCATGTGGATTGATCTAATTGAGAGTGGGGTAGGGTGACAATCAATTTTTAATATGATTTGATCCAACAAGATCCATAGATCTAAATCATTGATAACATGAATTGGACAAGTGGGCTTCTAGCAATCACACACTCTTACTTTATCTTTTTATCACCTCATCCTCTCATGATCTCCTCCTCTTCTTAGTTCACCATATATCACATGTATATAGAGAACTAGGAAGACATAGGATAGATAACCAGAGTTGACGCCGACTAGGAAAATCATCAAGAAAAAGCAAAATTAGCTAGATAAGGATCTTGTCTAATAAGTATGCTTATCTTCAAGCTATTTTCTAAAAATGTCTATCGCCAACTAAGACAAAACTAGCTAGATAAGGATCTTGTTTAATAAGCATGCTTATCTTCCAGCTCTTTTCTAAAAATGCTTATCGCCAGCTAAGGCAAAACTAGCTAGATAAGGATCTTGTCTAATAAGCATGCTTATCTTCTCAAGTTTTTGGACCAATCTCATTGAAATCTAATTTAAATTCTAATCCCTTAAATATATGGCACAATAAATATAATCATTATATTTACAAAAGTGTGTATGTAATAATTAATTTATAATTAATTATTACAATATTGCTTTAATTTGAATAGTAATAGAAGATGATGGAGGGATCGATGGAAATTAAATCGCAGACCATGCACAGTGGACTGACTGATCGGTCTATAAAACATGCACAGACCATTCAGCTCAGCAAGTGCGGCCAATCGACGTGCGCTACGTGGTGAACCTAAATCGCTAAGAGGTCTATGAAAATTATATCATGGTATATAGGAGCATTTTGGTAATTTGATTCGACATAGTGAGCTCTGGTTGGCTGCGGTCCTCGACGAGCCCGGTCCATGATGGTCCATGGGAATAGTGATACACGATCCGATGGTCATCATCCCAGTCAGTGAAGATCCAATGGTAGGGATTAATTCTGATTTTGACTAGGATTTTTCAACCTTCTTATGCATAATCCGATGGCCGAAAATCATCTTGGCTTTGATCCAACGGCCCAGAAATGATCTTAGAGGATATGCGGTGGATCTGAGGTGGATTTTAGGCCTTTTGATCAAGATCCAATGGCTGGAGTTATTTTGGGTGATTAAAATCGATCTGGGCTTCGATTTAAGCTTGATAAGGACTTAAAAATCCAATTTTTCCTCTATTTAAGGGCCTGTTACACCAGATCTAAACAGAAAGCCCCCTTAAGGGGAATTAGCCCTCTAAATCTCTCTCTTTTCTCTTTCCTTTCTTCTTTCTTCTTTTTTTTTTCTTTCCTTTTCTTTTCTTTTTATTTTTTGGTGATCTGAAGATGCCGGGAGTCAGGGAATTTCAAATCATGAGCAGCTAAAGATTTAAATTCTAGAATGAAGATGAAGTCTTCGAGCATGATTTTATTTTTTTATTATATTTTTTATAATATTTTTATATAATAAATAACATATTCTCCTATCCAATCTTAGCTCTTATTCTCCACATGCTTATTATTAATTAATATTTAAATAGACTATATTTACGAAGATAGATTCTGATCGAAAGATACAGTCCATGCTTGATTTAATAGTTTATATTAGACAAAATCGATAAAAAGCTATGTTATCAATTTTTAAGAATAAAGTATTAAATAATTTATGATTTCATGGAGATGGATCATTATCAAGAGATATATTTCATACTCTAAGAAAATAAATTATAATTATAACTAAAATTTTAAAAATAATAAATTCTTGCATTAAAAAAAATTACCATAATAATGTTAGAGATAGATTCAAAATTTTAGAATATTTTTAATTAATTCAAAATCTTAATTAAATAAATAATTCTTTTTTTTGAATTACTAAATTATAATTAATTCTCTTTAATTTACTATTTTAAATTTTTATTTTAAAAATTAATTTAAAATTTTAATTTTTTTTAATTAAATTGAACGTAACTTAGTCTTTAATTTTTAAAAAAATCGACATCCGACTCACCATTTTTTTACTTAATATTAAAATCAAATTTAAATTTTATTTGATGCTATAACGATAAGCAGGCAAATTTTTAGCATCATTGTAAGAGATTGTAGCATGGTTGCTTCAATAAAAAAATTAAAAAAAATTAAAATTAAAAAAATAAATTAAAAATCAAAAAATCAAAAAAATAAAAATAATAATTAATTTCTTATTTATTACTTTTTATGCTTTATTGATTGATTTATTTTACTGCTTTATTTTATTTCTTATTTTAATTTATTATCTTATTTATTTTTACTACTTCTTTATTGCATAGTTACTTTATATTACTTTATTAATTTATTTATTTTTCTACTTTATATTTACTACTTTTCTACTTTTACTTTTCATATTTTATTCTATTGATCAGTAATTTATTATTTATCATCCATCAATTTAATCTAATTACTTAATTACTTGTTATTTATGCTTTCTTTAAATCTTTGCTTTTTATTGCTTTTCATATATAATTTATTAATTACTTTCTAGCTAGATTATCTTAATTGCATAGTTAAATAATTATCTTATTTTACATAATTAATTTATTGCTTAGAATAAATTATTATCTTAAAAATTTTATTTAATTTACCTAGTTACCTTTTAATCCTAGTATAATTTACTTTTCAATTAGTTAGATTCTCTAAACTAGTTTAGATAAATCCTAATATAATTAATCTAATTAACTTAATTAAAACCTATTTTTTATTTTTCTAACTTTACATAACCTAATATAACAAGAAAATAAATACACTTCATAACACTTAATTAATATAGAGAAACTAATTAAATCTTAAAATTAATTTTTAACATGTTTGGATACCTTATTTTGTTTGCATTGCATATTCATAATATACTTTAATGACATAGCCCATTAAACAAGATAAGATAGAGATTTGATCATCCTTTCTTGGCCTACAAACCACCATCCTTCATATCGCATTGACCTAGATCTTAACTTAAAATCAATTAAATATTGCCCTTAAGAATAATCGAGCTCATTAGGACAAGAAACCCTAAGAGTTGGACTGGATTAGGGTTAGTTAGTTCGATTGGTATCTAAGGCAAGTAGTTCAGGAACTGCATCCTGAAGAAGGGTGGTTAGTTAATTGGTTCCATTAGTTTATTTGACCAAGATAATTATATTGGGACAATCGATACCATTTTGATACCAATTACAGCGGAAAACCCCTGATCTTTGGCATGGACCTGAGAAGACCATTGATATTCTCTATGGATAGCAAACCATCGATCCACCAATCTGGATATGTGATGGGGCGCCTCCCTCCTTGGGCTTGAGGGAGACACCCCCTTGGGGCGCCAACTCTAGAGAGAAGAGAGATTGAGAGAGAAAAGATCTATATTTCAATGCATAATGAAATCCTAATACAACCTATGTATTTATACATAGCTATTAGGCCCGACCAAAAACTTTCCTAGCTAACCCAATACATAAAAGCACTTACCGAGCCCATGTACATATGTCTCATATGCTCTCATCCCCTGGATCTAGTTCCGATCCATACATGAGTTAGCCCCCTTAAGATCTTATTAGATCAGGCCTTAAGATCCCTTGGATTAATTTCAATCCAAGACCAAATAGAAAATCCCATCCAGTTCTATTCATCACCATCGAGCTGGCTCTATCAGGAGCTGAGCTGGCTCGACTGCATCTCGTCTGAACCCTATCTTCTGTCTGTCTAAGATAGCCGGCTTGGCTGCATCCCGAGCTAGCTCGACTGCTTATCCAAGCCAGCTTCCCTATCTGTCAGCCCCTATCTTGGCTGATTCTTTTTCTTGACTTTGATCCTTTGCTCAATCTTGTGTCCTAGATTTTTGGAGCACCTACCAAGTTTCTCAAGGTCCTCACACCTAAACCTCAAGTCTCGTGCAGGGCTACATGCCGTCTTCACCTAGGATAACTCCTATCCTAGCCCTAGGACTCACACCCATCCTAGTCTTTCGAAGCCAATACTCTAACTCCTCCTGTGGCCTTCCAAGGCTTAGAAGCACCATAAATCTTCACAATCTCCATCTTGGTGCTTCCAAACCTTGGCAAACCCCTGGCAATACTCTCCTACATGATCCCGCTATTGCTGCACCTTGATAGCCCCTTATGCAAACATTACCTCCATCAATCCTCTTCAGCTGTTGTGCATCCTTTGAGGCCTTTGGGATGATAGCCTCCACCGCTGAAGATCTTAGCTCTATACCATCCTAAAAATTATAAAAATTCTTCTACTTTGTAGCTGCATCAATTGTCTTGGACTTCTCTTGAGATTTTACAGCATTTCTGTACTGGCACTCGCTGCATACCCTAACACAGTCTCCTCAGAACTTTGCCTAATCACCCGCACGTGCTACTCCACCTGAAACTATGCATCTTTAGTATTGGTGCTAGGATATTAGTCCTCTTGCACTCCTTCGCTCTAAACTCATATCACATCTCCACTGGTGAAGCCACCTCTGCCTGGTGCTCCACTTGAAATCGAAGTCCACCTGATGTCAAAGAAGATTCTGACTCTATAACTAAGTCACCCGAGGCCAACCATCCAATGCTGCACTATTGGGCCTACTGCTATGTCTCGAACACCGTTGCTATCCCTTCGGACCCTCTACACTCCACAAACCTATCCAAAATCATCTTGGATACCTCCGCAACCCACGGGCACCTCCAAGACCACCAAGAGCTCATCCGACTCTTCACTTGCAGCGATTGAATTCTAGAAAATTTCATCCTAGTACTTCTCCTCTTCTGTCTCAGCACCAACCATCGCTTCAATTATTTCCAGAGGAACATCCTCTACCTGAACCACGACTCTTCCTGATGCCCCTGCAGAAGATACTTGATCCATGATACTCCTAGCTGCTAGATGCCCCTGACACTCCCTAAGACCCCTTGGCTCTTCTTGATACCTATTTTCGATCTCCCTGAGATGCTCCTGACACTCTTTGTTGAGATACATCCCTCGACTGCTGCACCACCGAGCCTCTATTAGCCCCTATGCCTCCAGAAAAGCACTACTGTAGCACTCCAGTGCTCCCTGCCTCATCTTTACGTCGCTCTATAGCCATCCAGTCCTAACCTGCTGGACCTCTATGGATCATCTATCTCCATCATCCCTAAGGCTTCGCAAATCCATGCTTTGGTCGAACCATTGAATGCATCCCCAACTACTTCCTACCTTCCGACAATCGAAAGATATATAGCCGCTTCTTCAGCCTTCTCTCGACCATTATCCCTTGGAAAACTTCTTTTCATCCATCAAACAGTCCCACACTGCCCATCTTCCTAGAGAACCCTCTTACCTGTCATACATCCTGATCTCTCCAATCAAAATCGATCAGAAAATCATGCATCCAAACCTTCCATCCTGGGAAAAACCCTTCCCGTTAATCCTCTCAGCATCCACCTTCAATCCGCTACTCCCAGTTGGCCAAACCACAGCAATAATAAAGATAGATCTAAGACATATCATAGAATAGGTGTGCAAATTTTTAATTTCTTTCTATATGACTTCTCCTTCTCTTTCACGCACCATCAGGCTCTGATACCAAATGTTGGAACAATCGATACCACTTTGATATCAATTGCAGCAAAAAACTCCTGATCTTTAGCATGGACTTGAGGAGACCTTTGACATTCTCTATGGACAGCAAACCATCGATCTACCAATTTAGATATGTGATGGAGCGCCTTCCTCCTTGGGCTTGAGGGAGGCACCCCTTCTTGGGGTGGCAACTCTAGAGAGAAGAGAGAAGAGAGATTGAGGGAGAAAAGATCTATATTCCAATACATAATGAAATCCTAATACAATCTATGTATTTATACATAGCTATTAGGTTCGAACAAAAACTTTCCTAGCTAACCCAATACATGAAAGCACTCATCGAGCCCATGTACATATATCTTACATGCTCTCATCCTCTAGATCTAGTCCCGACCCATATATGAGTTAGCCCCCTTAAGACCTTATTGGACCATGCCTTAAGATCTCTTAGATTAATCCCAATCCAAGACCAAACAAAAAATCCCATCCAGTTTTGTTCACCACCATCGAGCTGGCTCTCTTAGGAGCCGAGCCGGCTCGACTACATATCGTCTAAATCCTATCTTCTATCTGCCTAAGACAGTCCACTCGGCTGCACCCCGAGCTGACTCAATCTCAGCCCGAACTAGCTCGACTGCATATCCAAGCCAGCTTGTCTGTGTGTCAGCCCCTATCTTGGCTGATTCTTTTTCTTGGCTTTGGTCCTTTGCTCCATCTTGTGTTCCAGGTTTTTGAAGCACCTACCAAGCCCCTTAAGATCCTCACACCTGAACCTTGAGTCCCGGGCAAGGCTACATGTTGTCTTCATCTAGGATAACTCCTATCCTAGCCCTAGGACTCACACCCATCCTAGTCTTCCGAAGCCAACACCCTGACTCCTCCTATGATCTTTCAAGACTTGGGAGCACTACAAATCCTCACAAATTGATATCTAAGAAAAGCAACGAAAGGACCCCCACCAATCTTATACTTACCTAGCCAGTTGAGTGGCTGATTCTTAACCTAGAGGACTTGAAGGTGACCTTGACAGTTAGGAGCTGTCTAGATTTAGATAAACCTTAGGATAGAGAGTCCATACTTGCTTAACTTATTTGCTATTACAACTTAAACCCTAATTAAAATACTCTCTTCTATTATCCTTGGATCTAAGATCCTCTAGGCTCTTATCTTTAGAATTCTCCCTACTCATCTCTTTTCTTTATTCTTTAAAATAAAATAAAATAAAATAAAATAAAATAAAATAAAAAGATAATAAAAGATAAATTTTTATGCTGATCTATCCCATAAAGTAGATCATTTAGAAGCCATAAGAAACCCTCCATATCCATCTTTTTTCTTCTGTACAATAAGTTTGTGCAATATGTTCGAGCCCCACCCATTATACAAGTGAATGCCCAAACCGATTTTCTGAGTATATGTATGAGCATGCTTATCAAGATCAAATCTAAATGGCTTATAGACCAAGAAATAATTCATACTATAATACCTATAATTCAGGATGGAGAGCTCAATCAGATTTTTCATGGCAATCACAACCAGTGATTATCCCGGTACCACAAAGATCTACTTTCATGGATGCATATTATGGTATGCCCTATCCACAATAGCAATCTTCTCCAAATAACAATGAGTCAATTTTTGAAGAGAGGATTCAGCAAGCAGTAGATGAGTTAGAATTTATTAATCAACTATTGAACAATCCAGAGGACCAAAAGCTTAACTCTCTAGAAAAAAGCCTAGAAATTTTGATAAAAATAACTTCTGATAATTCATCTACCCTTCATAAATTCATGCAAAACATGGACCAACTTATAAATTCAAATTTTCAAGCCCTTGACTATCTAGAAAGGCAGATAGGTTAGTTAGTTACGGCTATTAGTGAAAGTAAGTTGCCTAATCAATCCGAGAGTGAACCTGAGGGATCATATCTAACTGAAAATTTTACTGTTCCTATAATTTTTTCTGATCAATCACATATAACTCTCGAAAATTGGTCAAAGAGCAATCCTGTACAACCAAAAAGACCCTCTTAGACTATATCACTAAGGCAGCAAAATATAGGGCAGAGCCAGCATGGTGGGATAAACCAATTCCATCATTATCCTCTTTACTTATGGTCATAGAGTAACATCTCAAAACTAAAAGGATCTTCTTAGACCATATAATTAAGGAAAGAACATATAGAAAAGAACCAAAATTATGGAAAAAACCAATTCTATCATCTCACTTATATATGGACTCATTCCTAAGTGCTCTAGAATCATCCAGTTCTTTTAATGGGGATGGACAAACTGATGTAATGATGGAATCAATAGAGATTTCTTAAGAACCACAAGTGAACAACATAATAAAGGAAGCATCACCCATAATTATTCTTCAAGATTCGATAAATTTCTATCACTACTACAAAATGGCCTATAACAGTGCTTACTATGGCAGCGGTTTTCGAAACTGCTGTTATAGCTCCTACGATAGTGATTTTTGTTAACTACTGCTATAGATCGGACCTATGGAAGTGATTTTTGTAACCGCTGCTATAGGTTCGATATATAGCAGCGGTTAGCAACGGTTACAAAAAATCATTATCGTAGGTCGGACCTATAGTGGTGGTTACAAAAAACCACTATCATAAGTCGACCTATAGTAGTATTTCATTATAATCGCAGTCATAAGTCGGACCTATAGCAGTGGTTACTAGAAACCGCTGCTATAATTTGATTTATGGCAGCGGTTAATTATAACTACTGCCATATATATATATATTTTTAAATATTATATAATTTTAAAATTTAATGTATATCTTTATCATTTATTATCTAAATAATTATCATTAGAGTGTCATCGTAAAAGGTCACCTCGATCCGATGGCCCTAGCTTCGTTGATCAGAAAAATTTGATTTCAACGATCATGAACGATGATATGATGATCCGATAGATGAAGACCTCCGATGAATCCAAAAACCTACAACAATGATCTTGATGATATTTATAGCATACTATCAAAGTTTTACTTTAATCGGATATCGTTATCTTGGTTAATTTAGTATAGATTAGTTTCGGCCGTTAAATGATAAACGAGTGATCGAAGGACCAAATGATGTCCGATTATGAGATAATTTTTTTTATAAATAATCTTGGCTACTACTTTAATCATTTTTTATTATGGTGATTATAAAATTCAACTCGTGAGATGAAGAACGATCTAAAACTATACGTCTCCTGATAACCATTTTGAAACTTCACTGGTTGTTATGCTCGTATTTTTGCAATATCTATTTAACATGAATAGTTTATACAAAAATGATTTAAATTTTACTATCATCATCATATAAAATATTTAAAATTATAACAAAGATCATTTAACTAAAAAATTATCTCATAATCGGACATTGTTTAACCATTTGATCGCTTATTTCTAATTTAACGGCCAAAATCATTTCATCCTAAATTGATCATGATAACGATATCCGATTGAAGTGAAACTTTGATAGTATGCTACAAACATCATTGAGATCATCGTTGCATATTTTTAGATCCATCAGAGATCTCTATCTATCAGATCATTACATCATCATTCGTGATCATCGAAATCAAATTTTTTTGATCGATGAAGCTAGGGCCATCGGATCGAGGCGATCTTTTGTGACGACACTCTAATGATAGTTATTTAGATAATGAACGATGAAGATGGACATTAAATTTTAAAATTATCTAATATTTAAAAAAAAATAAGATAAAAATTATTTTCAACCTATGCAATGGTTATCAAAAATCGCTGCTATAGATCTACAGTGGTGGTTATAGAACCGCTATCGTCGATCTATGATAATGGTTTTGGGTAACCGCTGCTGTAGATTTATGATAGTGGTTCGATAACCGCTGTCGTAGGTTAGGTTAAAAATTTTCAAATTTTTTCTTTCCTTTCGTGCGCGCTCAATCTCTCTCTCTTCCCCTCCTCTTCGTCGACGGTAAGGCTCCTTCCCCCCAACCAATGTCGCCCCTCCTCCCTCCCGACCAACGCCACCCCTCCTTCTTCCTCCCACTCCGGCCTCCATCCCCGGCCGCCCCTCCCCACCCCACCACCCCCATCCGGCCCCCTCCATCCGACCCTCCCTCGGCCCCCAGTGAAACCCCCCTCTGACAAACATCCATCTGACCCTCCTCGACCCCCCACAAAACCCCCCTCTGGCGAACCCCCCTCCACCCTCACTTCGTCCCCATGAAACCCCACCCCCTGCCCCCCCATCTGACCCTCCTCAGTTCCCAGCGAACCCCCATCCGACCCTCCCTTGGCCCCCTATGAAACCCTCCTCCGATGAACCCTTATCCATCCTCGACCCTCCATCGATCTTTCGTGAAATCCCTCCCCCATACTCTATCCTCCTCCGACCCCGGTGCGAAATCAAACCCCCTTTTGGCGAGCCCCCCTCCACCATCCTTTGGCCCCGCGAAACCCCACCCCCCCACCACCACCATTCTGACCCTCCTTCGGTCGAGTGTGAAGCCTCCTTCGGCCTTCTCATCACTGTGCCCCCCTCCTCTTGGCCCCCCATCCCCGACTGCCCTAGCTCTCTCTTTCTCTCTTTCCTCTTTTTCTCTCTTCTCTATCTCACTATCTTGCTTTTATTTCATAGATTACCTCTAGTACCATCGTCCTCCTCTAGCATCATCGCCGACGACCCTTGAAGCTTTCGATGCGACCTACTCTCTATAGCCGCAGGTATGATTTTTTTTAATTTTATAGTATTATTTATTAATCATGTATATTTAAATTAATTTATAAAATATTTATAATAAATATTATAAATATTTATTATAAATATTATAATTATCTGCATGTCGTAGTTTTTGGGCCATGCTGTGGTGGTAGCCTTGGGCCATACCATGTCGGCGGCTGTGGACTAGATCTGTCAATGAATTGGGTTTAGATCAGAATCTAGATATCAGATCCAGATCCAATTTTAATTATTGGTACCGCATCCAAACTCGAATATCCGATGGGTCTGTACTTAAGAAAGGAAGGGAGGGATCCAGTCTCACCGCCATCATTAGGAGGGAGGGGGTCCGGCCTCATCAGTGAGGGAGATCGAGAGAGAGAGAGTGGGAGATCGAGAGAGTGAGAGAGGGAGGGAGGGGGTCCGGCCTTGCCGGCATTACTAGGAGGGATAGGGTTTAGCCTTACCGACGAGGGAGATCGAGAGAGTGAGGGAGGGAGGGATGGGGTTCGATCTCACTGGCGAGGGAGACCAAGAGGGGGAGAGAGGAAGATTGAGAGATGGAAAAGCTGAGAGGGAGGGGTTCGGCCTCACCGCCATTGTCGATGAGAGAGATCGAGAGAGGAAGAGAGAGAGTGATCGAGGGGATGGCACACAGCTGAGCCAGCTCGGATACGCAGTCGAGCCGACTCGGGCCGTGATCGAGCTGACCGAAGGAGGATCCTAGCCAGATGTCTCAGGCATAAAGCTGGCTGTCTCAAGCACGAAGCCGGCTCGACTTCTGAGCGAATAGAATTTGATATATCATGATGTTATATTGATTAATGTTCATTAATGTTGCAAGTCACGATGGCATCGAAATGCCATTTAGCTTTCACCTCTGCCCCTCGATGGGTTACACGCAATTCAGCATCCGAGGAGCGATCGGAGCATACTCCATCCACCTCGGCATCAACTACTCAGGGATCTCCACCACCGGCATCTACTCCATCAGTGGCATCTACTCCACCAGTGGCATCTACTCCACCGACAGCTGAGCCTCTACCATCGTCCATATCTGAGGCACATGCTACTACGCAGGCATCTGAGTGTACATTTTTATTATATTAGCATAACTTTATTTTTTATATAGTATTTGTACATTTATATATTTGCATAACGTATTTGCATTGCAGGTGCATCATCCAGCCGAATATTTTATGGTCCCATACGTATGACACACATGTGGAACCGCCAGCATCAGGTGATGGTATATTACGATGCGAAGGAGAGGGTGGTAGGAGAGACTGCGTGGGAGATGCATTCCTTTTTTAGAGTGCTTGTGAGGCGGTCGGACATCATTTTCATAGAGCCTAGAGACTGGCGTTTGATGGATGCTGCCGTCAGGGATCAGGTATGGAAGGAGATATGGGTAAGTACGTGCATCTTAGTTATATTTATGTATTTTATATGTTTACACTATATATGTTTGATTAGAATAATTTTATAACTGATTTTTGATAAATTTGTGCAGAAGAGGTACGACTTTCCTGATCAAGAGAGGGCTTGAGATGTCCGACTAAAAAGATCGAAAAGTTGTACCGAAGTTACAAGGTTAAGCTCCACAGAGGATGGCTCGAGCACCGACGAGACACTCCGGAGGAGCTTGTTCCCTGGATACATGACTATCCTTCGAGTCACTAGGAGAGGATGGTTAGACACTGGAGGAGCCAAGAGTTCGAGGTAAAATTTCTAACTTTTGAATTTTTCAATACGCTTAAAATTCTATTTAAATAGTTTTTAAATATTTATTATTTATTTAAATACTTGTTAGGCTACCTCCCATCAGAATCGAAAGAACCGTGCAGCCTAGGAGTATACGCACACTCTAGGCCACGAGTCTATGGCCAGTCGTGTACATAGAGAAGTAATTAATTCTAAATTTTACTAGATAAATTAAATTCATATTTTTTATCATCTTTCTGATAAATTTATTCTTTGTTATAGTTAATGAGAGATGGAGTGATGCCCAGCCATAGCGAGATCTTTCGATCCAGCCGTACGGACAAGACGGGCAGGCTGATGAACGCCGTGATCGGACATATTTTTGTAAGTATTAAATATATTATATATATGATTGGTATTATAGTATTCTTATAAAATTTTATTTTAATTTATAATTACAGGATCAGTTAGATGCGCTTACGAGCGAGGGCCTGGATACCTCTAGGCTCCATGACCATCTATCTCAAGTCTTGAGGCCTGAGCACTCTAGAAGGATTCGATGCAGGCTAGACACACGTCGATGAGCTACTGGTCTGAGGCGAGCGTCTCCTCATAGACTTTCGATGTCATCAGCCGGGAGAAGCTTGAGAAGGCATTGGCATGGGTAGATCATACTGCGACATGGGCAGATCGGGCTGAGGAGCATGCATCTCATTTGGAGGATATTGTGAGAGACATCATGTCGACGCTCAATGCACGTTTTGGAGTCACAGGCTTCGAGGATATGTTGGCCCATATTTCGGCTCCAGCTCTGACTTTCGGTGACGACGACGATGATGTAGATTTAGGAGACTTTTGATGTCTTTTATTTTTTAAAAAAAAATTTATAATAAATTTTATTCGATAATAAAATTTTAGTATTTCAGAATAATTTTTGTATTTATTATATTTTTTTATATTATATATCTATATTTATCAGATAAAATATAAAAAAAAAATAAAAATTTTATTTTTTTAATTATTCAAGATCTAAGACAGCAATTTTATAACTGCTGCCATATCCATACCAACCACTGCTATAGGTTTCTGATGCAAACGGTGCCAACCGCTGTATTAGACCTATGGCAGTGGTTAAGAAATCGCTGCTATAGATTACCTATGGCAGCAATTATGTAACCACTGCCATAGATTAACTATGGCAGTGATTATATAATCGCTTCTATATGTTGATCTATTACAGCGGTTTATAAACTGCTGCAATAGGCTATCTATGACAGCGGTTCAAACAACCACTGCCATAGAGCTATGGTGATGGTCACAGTAGCAGCGGTTAGAAAATCACTGTCATAGCCTATGGCAGCGATTTTTTGAGCTACAGCAACGGTTACGAACCGCTGTTGTAGCCCATTTTTATAGTATTGTATATTGCCCATAATGAGATGGATGATTTTGATGAAGATGGGTACAATACAAAAGTAAATGACCAAGCAGATACACTCTACTTTAAAACCATCCCACTTTGGATTGAAAAACTTGAGCCACCATCTAGCCTACCAATAGCTCTCTTGTTAGAATCACTAACTATTCTAGAATTGAAACCATTTTCTAATGAATCTACTGACACACTACCAGTGATACTTTCCCAGAAAGACTAACTTATAGGTGTTCCAAAAGTACGTAAAGAAGCTATTGGATGGGACATTGCTGAAATAAGGGATAATAATTTTATGAATGATTTTTTTATATTCAGCACTATTTTTGAGGATAGCCTCCAAAATTTATCTATAATATTAAAATAATATATAGAGGCAAACTTAAAATTAATTTGAAAAAAGTGCCATATCTTGGATCGGGAAGAGTTGATGCCTAGATATATCAGATCTGAAAAGGGGATTATGGTAGATCAAGTTATAGTGGAAGTAATTTCTAAATCACCACCTCCAATTTCGACCCGACAAACTCAATCTCTTCCTAATCATAAAAACTTTGATAATTTTAAATTCTGGTATAACATGCTTGCTCCAAATATTTTATTGATCCAGGCTATGCTTAATCATCAAAAAGCATTCCATAAATAATTTTTTGCCACGATGACAAGGCCTCCTAATTGGCCTTACACTACAAGAAAATAGGATTTTAGCGATCGAAAAATCATTCGCTAAAAATAAAAAATTGATCGCTAATAATTTAGCGATCGATTTTATGACCAAAAATTTTTGGTCGCAAAAAGGCTGGTCGGAAATATTTTTCGATTGATTTTTGCAGTCATAAAATCTAGCGATCGATTTACTGACTAAAAAATATTAAAATTATTAAAATTAAAAAAATTAAAAACTTATGATCGATTTTCTAGCCAAAAAAATAGTTGCCAATTTATAAAAAAAATAAAAAATAAATAATCTAATTTTTAAAAATTAAAAATTTATAAAAAAATGGTTTCTAATTTTTAAAAAAATTATAATATTTAAAATTTTTTAATTGATCAAAAATTTGATCATAATTTTTTTAAAAATATTTTTTTAAAAAAAATTGATCATAAAATCAATCATTAAATTAATTAAAAAAATATTAAATTAAAAATTTAAATAAGAATTGATCAAAAATTTGATCATAAATTTTTTGAAAAATATTTTTTTAAAAAAATCAATCATAAAATTGATAGCTAAATTAATTAAAAAAATATTAAACTAAAAATATAAATAATAATCAATCAAAAATTTGATCATAAATTTTTTAAAAATATTTTTTAAAAAAATATCAATCGTAAAATCAGTCACTAAATTAATGAAAAATATTAAACTAAAAATTTAAATAATAATCGATCAAAAATTCAATCACAAATTTTTTAAAAAAATTGATCGCAAAATCTATCGCTAAATTAATGAAAAAATATTAAACTAAAAATTTAAATAATAATCGATCAAAAATTAGTTCATAAATTTTTTAAAAAATATTTTTTAAAAAAATTGATCCCAAAATTGATTGCTAATTTTTTATATTTTAAATTTATATTATTTTTATTTTTTATGTATTTTATTTTTTATAAAATAATAAATTATTAATATTTTTAAATATTTTATTTATTACTTTTTTCATCCTCGTCCAACGTGCCTTCAGCAGAATCCTTCCTCGTCGTCCTCATCCGCTAGCGTCGCTACCCTTCGGTCCCCCGCACCCCACCCCCTGCACTGCCCCCTGGCCAACCGTCGGCCACTTGCACCGCCCTGGTCGCCCGCCCTGCCCCCCAGCCACACGCACTGCCTGCGCTACCCTCCGACCGCCCACACTGCCCCCCCACCACCCATGCGACCCTTGGCTCCCTGCACCGCCCACGCTGCCCCTTGGCCACCCGCACCGTGGGAAGGCCGACGAGGGGAGGCCGAAGGGGAGGGGGGCATCGTAGGCTAGGGAGGGGAGGGGGTCCGTCGCGATGGGTCAACAAGGGAAGGCCATCGCGGGCGGTCATCGAAGAGGGGAAGGGGGCAATCACGGTGGGCCAGCGAGAGGAGGCTGTCATGGGCAGTAATCGAGGAGAGGAGCGGGGGTCATCGCGGTGGGCCGGCATGGGAAGGTTATCACGGGCGGTCTCCGGGGAGGGGGGCCCATCGCGGGCGATCATCGGGAAGGGGAAGATGGGGGTCGAGGGCAGCTGGGACGAGGCTGGGGGTGGGGCACCAGGCTTATAAAGATTTTTTTCTTTTTTTTAAATAACTAGGTAAATCATCAAAAAAAAGGCACCAATTAATTTTTTTAAAATTTAAATTTACGATCGATTTTTTGGTTGCAAAAAATTTAAAAAATTTTACAACCAAAAAATTGATCAAAAAATTCTAAAATTATTTTTTTTAATTTAAAAAATTTTCCATCCAAAATCATATTAAGAATTAACCATTTTCTATCCAAAATCATCATAGCCTCTTTATAAAAAGAAAAAAAAAGAAAATTACTACAAACCATGGATGGCCACAGTAGTGCAACAGTCCCGTTGCTAAGCTAATATTATTGTTCTAATACTCTATCACATATTGAACGTACAATGCATATGTTAGATAGTAAACAAGCTATGTACCAACCATATCAGCCATATCAAATAGTGCCAATACTTGACATGGATCAAGTATGTACCCTATTATATTGATTGTGCTAGTAAAAATTTAAATCTATATTTTATAATATTATAATAATATTATTCATATTATTATAATATTATTATAATAAATATTATAATAATATTTATTATAATATTTATAATTATGTTTATAATATTTATATAAAAATACTAATACTTGTCATGGATTATGTACCCTATTGTATCGATTGTGCTAGTAAGCAATTAAATCTATAAGTGCAAAATAGTAAGCAATCATCTATTTTATAATATTATAATAATATTATCCATATTATTATATTATTATAATAATATTTATTATAATATTTATAATTATATTATAATAATAAATATTATTATAAATATTATAATTAATTATTAATATTATTATAAAATTAAATAAAAAAATTATATCTATTGTGGGAAGGGGGTCGCACAGACTGTAAGGGTCGTCGGCGGTGGTGCTAGAGAGAGGGCCAGTGGTAGGGCGGGTCCACGACAGTGCTAGAGGGAAGGGAGCAGTGAGGGAGGTCCAACCCCATAGGAATGGGATCAAGGCTGAGGAGGCTGGAGCTAGCAGTGGGGTTGAGGGAGGGGGTGGCAGTAGGCGGGCCGGTGTAGGGTGGGTAGCTAAGGCATAGGTAGCCAAGACGAGAACAAAGAAAGAGAGAGAGGGAGGGGGCGGTGCTAGAGGGAGATGGCTGACGATGGGGCAGGTCAGTAGAGGGCTGGGTCAGCGGTGAGGAGGGGAGCTAGGGCTTGAGTAGAGAGAAGAGAGAGAGAGAGTGAATAAGAGGATGGAGGTCGGGAAGATGAAAAACTTGGTGTACAGAAAAAATTTAATGCAAGACCTATGGCAGCGATTTTCGAAACCACTGTCATAGGTCTATTACAATGGTTATATATAACCGCTACCATTTAATCTATAGCAACAGTTATCAACCACTATAATAAACTCTATAGCGGTGATTTTTGCTAGCTGCTGCTATAGATGCATAATATATTTTTTTTGTATATGGTATAATTTTAGAATTTAAATTTCATCTTTATTATTTATTATCTAAATAATTATCATTAAAGTATTATCATAAAAGATCACCTCGATCTGATAGCCCTAGCTATATCAATCGATAAAATTTAATTTCGATGACCATAAACGATCGCATAATAATCTAATAAACAAAAATTACTGATTGATCCAAAAATTTGCAATGATGATCTCGGTGATATTTGTAGCATACTATCAAAATTTTATTTTAATCAGACATCATTATTATGATCAATCTAGTATTGGATGATTTTGGCTATTAAATAAAAAATGAGTGATCAAAAGACCAAACAATGCTCAATTAATAGATGATTTCTTAAATAATTGATCTTCGCTACTATTTTAATTATTTGTATGGTGGTGATCATAAAATTCAAATCATAACTATATGAACTATCCATATTAAACTTATTCTACAAAAGCATAAGCATAATTATATAAGACCTTTAAGAACGAGTATCAAGAGACATATAGTTTTGGATCATTCATATATATGTAGTTTGAATTTTATGATTGCTATCATACAAATAATTAAAGCAGTAGCAAACATCAATTATCTAAAAAATCATCTATTAATCAGGCATTATTTGGTCTTTTAATCACTCATTTTTTATTTAACGATCAAAATCATCTAGTACTAGATTGACTATAATAATGATGTCTAATTAAAATAAAATTTTAATAGTATGCTATAAATATCACTGAGATCATCATTGCAAGTTTTTAGATCAATCAGTGGTCTTTATCTATCAAATCATTATGCGATCATTCGTAACCATCGAAATTAAATTTTATTGATTGATATAGCTAAAGCTATCGGATCAAGGTAATCTTTTGTGATGACACTCTAATGATAATTATTTAGATAATAAATTATGAAGATAGGTTTTAAATTTTAAAATTATACCATATTCAAGAAATATATATAAAAATATATATTATGAATCTATAGCAATGGTTGGCAAAAACAGCTACTATAGCCAATCTATTATAATAGTTATGTAAAACTGCTACTATAGGTCTAAACAATGATAGCGATTATCCAAAATCGCTATCATATGTTAACGTATGGCAGTAGTTATGAAAAATCATTACAATAGGCCAAATTTATTGTAGTGGTTAATTTAACCACTACTATACATTTGACCTATAGCAGTGGTTAACTATAACCGCTATCATAATATTGATCTATAGTAGCAATTTCTTGTAATTGCTACCATAATTAATTTGACTATTGTAGTAATTCTTCATAACTGCTGCCATAGATTGACATATGGCAGCGGTTTTGGATAACTGCTGCTATAGATCAAATCTATAATAGCAGTTATGCAGAACCTCTATCTTAAAATCTATTATAGCAGTTTTTGAACTGCTATAATAGTAAGTACTTCTGTAGCCCCATTCTGTAATAGTGTAAGCTCCAATAATTTTTCATATCGATTATGAACTCTTTTATCAAATATGAAGAATTATTAATTCTAGAGTAAGTCCACTATATACCTGGAACTACACTCTTAGAATTATAGATATGCATTTACTTAAAGACTTTAAGTCATCCATTGATATAGTCACTACATACGAAAAGATCCTCCAAAAAATGATCCATAATTAGAGTTAGGTATAGTCCACTAACCTCTCTAATTCCCTCTTTATCCTTGACTATTATTAGCTCTAAATGAACAACTAAATTCATAGTCCAACTATGAATTGAGTTCTCTCACTATTCAAGTTCCTGAGCTAACTTAATAAGGGGATTATTTACAAGGTATGGATTCTATGAATTCACAAAGCATTCCTAGCTACTTACCCAAAATGTTCCCAAAATGCGGGGCTTGAAAATTATAATTTTATACAAAACCATACCTGGCAAATCAAAAAATATCCCAAAGTAAAGCAGGAGTCTATTGATGGATGATGGATTAAGATCCTCATATATGACCATCATTTGATGAAATTTAATTATTCAATATTTAACAAAAAATATTAGAATAATTTAATTTCATCTGGTCCAATCCAATATAATCTAATTATATTAGAAACATCTATTCGGATGTCTCCACATCTACAGTTTGGATAAGACCACATCATTCTCAATGAAAATAGACCATATTTATGACTTCGATTCAAAAGATCCCGTACTTTGAATGTAGTCACGGACTAATCTAGATTGTTACTCTTTTAACCTAATCCTCTTGTATATAACTCTTATATACTAGGTTAGAAGCTTTATAAACAATCTTGAGATTTTTATGAATTTTATAAAGCATCAATATACATACACGACATATAAAAATTCAATATTTATTATTCCAGCATTACAAGGCTGATAATTACATTTGCCTTTAGGGCATAATCCCAATAATTTTAAATATCTCCAATTGGGCCATGGTGGTGATGAGAGGTAGAAGGATGGTGAACAATCTCTATAGGTTGGAAGGATTTGTAGTGAATAGAGAATCTAATGCAATAACAATAGCACAGGACTAGTAGAGGGCTTATCAGTTGCAGCACTATCATCTAAGCCACATGGAAGATCATGGGATGAAGAAGCTGAGCAAGCATGGTCTAATTTTAGATTTAGATGAAGGTATTACAGAGGTATGTGAGCCATGCCAGATAAAAAAATATAGGAGAGTATAGTTTGCCAGCAGTTCAGACCATAATGTAGCCCTATTGAAACTAGTTCATACTGATGTGTGGGGACTGATCTGATTTCAGCTAAAAATGGGGTGAGATACTTCTTGACCTTTATAGATGATTTCTCAAGAAAAGTATGAGTTTACTTCATGAAGGAGAAATCAAAAGTCTTCACCATATTTAAGGTATGGAATGCTGAGGTAGATAAGGAGATAAGTTGGAGTTTAAAGTATCTATGGTCAGATAATGATGGAGAATACTGTTAGATGTGTGCCCTAGAAGCTAGATTGGCTGACATTTATAATACACTTCTAAGAATAATTTTATAATTTTAACTATAAATTAATAAAAAGATTATTTTCTATCACAGTGTGTATTTAAAGTATCTGTGATACATCCTTTGAGTTAATAATAATGATAATTCATATTTTTAAGAATTAAAAATTTAAGACATGAATTTTCATAATTAACTCATAAATTGCTTCCGACCGTAGGATCATCACAAGGATGGTAATCGATCCAGAAGGTTGGTGTACGATCACTTTCTTAGGATAGATATATCTTGAGTCTACGGTGTGGAGATATCAGAGCGAGAGTACAAATACTCGTTAGAGAATGAGGGTACTGAGCATGACCACCTCGAGCAGTCATAAGAAAGTCTACCTTCTCATCGATGACTGGCTCGATACTACAGTGGTGTATTTGGTTCTTTGATCTAAGGTGCATCAGTAGTTCACCTTGAGGATATTATAGTTTGACTACACTATAACTCGATCTTCTAGCCATTTAGAATTCTAAGATGTATGTTGGCTATAGCATGTTCATTGTAGAAATTGGATTGTACCAATAGGAGATCTATCTACCTCCATAGATGAGGAGTAGCCCTATGATAATCATGAGATTGAGTCCTTAAGCCCATGGCCATGGTAGAGTGAAGATGATAGAAAGAGTTTCTATTAGGATTTCACATTGGACTTGAATTGAATGATTATAAATGTTGGGTTTGACGAGTTCACCTTAACCCTAATCCTATCAGAGGCTCAAGATAGAATAATCCAATCATACAGATAACTGCACCAAAAGGTTTGCTTTCAATTCTGATAGGTTGCCACTATGAGGATTTGTGGTGCTCCCAAGCTTTGGAAGGCCATAGGTGGAGATTAGGGCAGGAGTGGTCCTAGGATGGAGGCGGTGCATAGCCCTCCACGGGCTCGAGGAGTGGATGTTCGGAACCTTGAGGGGCTTAGTTGGAGCTTCGAAAACCTTGGATACAAGATGGAGTGAGGAACCAAAGTCGGAAGATTGAAGACTGTAGAAAAGGAGCTTTTTGCAGGATAGTCGGCTTAGTTTGAAACTAGATCGATTAAGTCTCAGAGCACAGGACAGACAGAAGATCACATTCGATACTGCAGCATGGCACATAACTAGGTTAGCTCAATTTTAGTTGCGACTCTGTCTAAAACTAAGCTGACCCAATCTCAGATTAGCCGGCTCAGTGTTGAGACTAAGCCAGCTCAGTCTGCGAATAGAGTTACGCATGGGTTTTGTTTGGACTAGGATAGGAACTTATCCTAGGGGTCTTAAGGTCCGGTTTAAGAGGTCTTAAGGGGGCTAACTCATGTATGGATCGGGTCTAGATCCAGAGGATGAGAGCATGGGAGACATGGGTGTACATGGGCTCGGTGAGTGCTTTCATGTATTGGGTTAGCTAAGAAGTTTTTTGGTCGGGCCTAATGGCTATATATAAATACATAGATTATATTAGGGTTTCATAATGCTACTGTAGAATACAAATCTTTTCTCTCTCAACTCTCTCTTCTTCTCTTCTCTCTAGAGTTGTCATCCCAGGGTTCTTGAAGAAGCCCTAAAGAGGGAGGTGTCTCCCTCAAGCCTAAGGAGGGAGGTGCCCCATCATAGATCTAGGTGGAGGATCGATGGTTTGCTGCCCATAGAAAACGTCATAGGTTTTTTCAAGTCAATACTAAAGATCAGGGGCTTCCGCAACATGGTATCAGGGCTTATGATGCCAAGGATGATTGGCGTTCGAGTGATACCATGGTTTCTTCAATTAGTATCAAAGCGAGATGATGCCAATTGTTGGACTTACATTTTGGTATCAGAGCCTGATGGTGCATGAAAGAAAAGGAGAAGTCGTACAAGATGAAATCAGAAATCTGCACAAGGATTTCATGATATGTCTTAGCTCTATTTTTGTTGTTGCTGTGGTTTGGCCAATCGAAAGCAGCGGATTGAAGGTGGAGGTTGAGAGGATTAACGTAAAGAAATTTTTTCGAGGTGGAAGGATTGGGTGCATAATTTACTGATCGATCTTGGTGGAAAGATCAGGGTGTATGATGGTTATGTGATAGACAAGGAGCACTGGAGTGCTATAGTAGCATTTTTCCAAAGATGTGGGACTAAGAGAGGCTCGACGATGCAGCAACGAGAGAGGTATCTCAGCAGAGAGCATCAGGATTCTCTAGGAAGATGGGCAGTGTGGGGCTATTGAAGAGAGGTTTTCCAAGGAGTAATGGTCGAAGGAAGGCTGAAGAAATGACTATACGTCCTTCGATGTCAAGAAGGCGGGAAAGTAGTCGAAGGTGCATTCGTAGTTCGATTAGAGCATAGATTTGTGAAGCCTTGGGGGTGATGGAGATGGATGATCCATGGAGGTCCAGCAGATTAGGGTTAGGTGGCTGTAAAGTGGCATAGAGATAAGGCTAGGGAGCATTGGAGTGCTACAGTAGCATTTTCCTAGAGGCATGGGGCTAAGAGAGGCTCAGTGGTGCAGTAGTCGAGGGAGGTATCTCAGCAGATGGTGTCAGGAACATCTTACGAAGATCGAGTACAGGTCTCAAGAAGAGCCAGAAGGTCTCAGAGAGCGTCAGGAGCATTAAGCAGTCAGAAGTATCATGAATCAGGTTTCTTCTGTAGGGGCAGTAGGGAGAGTCGCGGTTCAGGTGAAGGATGATTTTTCAAGCATAATTGAAGTGATGGCTGGTGTAGGGGCAGAAGAGAAGGACTAGGATGAAATTTTCTAGGGTTCAGTTGTTGATTCAGAAGAGCTGGATGAGCTCTTGAATTTTGGAGGTGCCCGTGGATTATGGAGGTATTCGAGATGGCTTCGAAGGGATCCATGGAGTGCGAAGGGTTCGAAGGGACAGCAACGGTGTTTGAGATATAGCGACAAGCTCAGCAGTATAGCATTGAGTGGTTGGCCTTGGGTGACTTGGGCATAAAGTCGGCTTCTACAGTATCAGATGGACTTCGGATATAAGTGGAGCTCCGAAGAGGTGGCTTCATAATTGGAGAGGAATTTGACATGAGTTCAAAGCAGAGGGGTGCGGAAGGATCGATATCCTAGCATCAGCACTGGTGATGCACAGTTCTAGATGGAGCGGTATGTGCAGGTGGATAGACATAGTTCTAAGGAGACCATATCAGGATTTGTAGAGAGTGCCAGTACAGGAATGTTATGGGTTCTCCTGGGAAGTCTAGGAAAGGTGATGCAGTTGCTAAGCAGAAGGGATCCTACAATTTTAGGATGGTGTAGAGGAGCAAGCCAAGGTCTTCAATGATGGAGACGATCATCCCAAAGGGCCTCAAGGGTGCACAATTTCTAAAGAGAATTGGCGGAGGCGATGATTGCACAAAGGGCTATCAGGGTGCACAGGGACAGCGAAATTGTGCAGGAAGGCATTGCCAAGGGTTTGCCAAGGCTTGAAAGCACCAAGGTCGAGATTGTGAGAATTTATGGTGCTCCCAAGCTTTGGAAGGCCATAGATGGAGACTAGGACAGGAGTGGTCCTACGGTGGAGGCGGTGCACAGCCCTCCATGGGCTCAAGGTCTAGGTATTCGGGACCTTGAGGGGCTTGGTTGGAGCTTCAAAAATCTGGGATACAAGATGGAGTGAGGAACCAAAGATGAAAAATTGAAGACTGTAGAAAAAAAGCTTTCTGCAGGTTAGCCGGCTCAGTTTGAAACTGGATCGGCTAAGTCTTAAAGCGCAGGACAGATAAAAGGTCACGTTCGGGTTTGCAACATGGCACGCAACTAGGTTGGCTCAGTTTGAGACTGAGCTGACTTAGTCTGCAAGTAGAGTTACACATGGATTCTGTTTGGACTAGGATAGGAACTTATCCTAGAGATCTTAAGGCCTGGTTCAAGAGGTCTTAAGGGGGCTAACTCAAATATGGGTCGGGTCTAGATCTAGAGGATGAGAACATGAGAGACATGGGTGTACATGAGCTCGATGAGTGCTTTCGTGTATTGGGTTAGCCAAAAAAATTTTTGGTCAAGCCTAATAGCTATGTATAAATACATAGGTTGTATTAGGGTTTCGTAATGCTACTGTGGAATACAGATCTTTTCTCCCTCAACTTTCTCTTCTTCTCTTCTCTCTAGAGTTGCCACCCCAAGATTCTTGAAGAAGCCCTAGAGAGGGGGGCATCTCCCTCGAGCCCAAGGAGGGAGGCACCCCATCATAGATCCAGATGGAGGATCGATGTTTGCTGTCCATAGAGAATGTCACAGGTTTCTTCAGGTTCATGCTAATGATCAGGAGCTTCCGCAATATGGTATTGGGGCTTGTGATGCCAAGGATGATTGGCGTTCGAGCGATACCATGGTTCTTTCAATTGGTATCAGAGCGAGGTGATGCCAATTGGTGGGCTTACAGCCACCATATACTACTAGGTGTCACTGATAGATTTTGAGAGCAATTAGAATAATTTTGATGATCGATTATTCTAATTGTATGAATCAGAAAAGTTCTGATCCATCAAAAGGTGTTTCAATGATGTCGATGATTGAGATCGCGACATATCTCATTACCATATAGAACTGAATCTAACTAGATCACACAAACAAGAGTTTGAGTCTGGATGTTATCAATTGAGCTAACCAAGTTTGATTGATTTCAATTAGATCCAATCAGGTTCAAGGTAATCGTGCTAGCATACGATTGAGCCTGACTTTCTTCTTTTATATTCTTTCTGATTCATCACAATTGAGTTAAATTTGATTTGACTCATTGAAAGAGTTTAATTTTATCTAATTGGAATATGTCCAGGTTAGATTAATTATAGAAATTAAATCCATTCATGGTGAAATTGGACTAGGATCAAAAGTTGATCTAATTGAGAGAACTAAGGGTCACCTGATCAGAGGCTTCTAGAAAATTTTCTAAAAATAATTTTGCTCTAATTTTTGGATATGTGATTGGGCTCAAGTCATACTTTAGGTGAGCCCAATTTTATGATTTTTAGTGATGCCTAGATTAGGTTTCTAATAGAGTTTGATTTGGATCAAACTCTTGAAGGGAGGAGTCCCATGCGCCATAGACTCCTCCTTATCCTTTCTTCATGCCAACTTGGGAGGAGTTTTGGGTGACAAACCAGATAAAGATCAGGTGGGCGATGTGGGTTATTAGATTGGAGTCCTAGATGATTAAGCAAATGAGTTGCTTGATCACTTAGGAGTCTAGATGGTGCAAGAAACTTGTATAAAAACACCTGTGCATAAGGCCCTTTGAGAATTCTGATTGCCACGTCCATATGCTACCACCCCTTCCATCTTCCATACCCCCTCTAATCCTCTCTCTCCCTTTCTTCTACTATCCAAAGGTTGGGTGCAAATCAGAGAAGAAGATCTAATCAAATTATGAAGAGTTCAGCATCTATGCGACGGTGTTCGTGAGATGGACAAGCATCCTTCTTAAATTATTTTGAAGATTCTTCATATCAGATTCAAATATGATCTTTGGAGAAAAGATTCATGAGGAGAAGATGTCTAGATTCTATCCGAGTGGATACCTATAGAGACCAAGCACGTGCATGGCTCCTTCTAGAACCTCAGAAAAGATCAGGATCATTGCAGGATAATCAGATTATCCAAACAAGGTAAGAAATTAAATCTGATTTAATTTTATTTTTAGTTTTAATATCAAATTATCATGATCAGATCTAAGAACTCTTAAATTTGATTGGATTATTTAGAAATTTTTTAGAAAAATTTGCTTCAGATATAATCAGATTTGCATGATCCTGCGGCGGAAAATGAGATTTTTCTTCAATTGGTATCAAAACTGTGTTTGCAGTTCTTCAGATCTATTTTAGATCTAATTTATTTTTATTTATAATCTAATATTAAATAATTTTAGATGTCATATCAAATGTGATTAGATCTAAAATTAAAAAATTAAAATTAAAATAATTTAGATATACAATGTATGAGATGTATGACTAGACTAGGTATAGAATAGTTCTATGTGTAGTCTAGCATAATCATATTTTTAATTTGATTAAAAATAATTTTTGATCTATTTAATTTTATTTTTTTAAAATTATAATTATTGTAACCATATCTAAAAAATAGAAAATAAAATTTTAGTTTATTCATATGAGATATGTCAGATGCATGCTTAGACTAGTCATAGAATAGTTCTATAAATGTCTAGAATAGTTTTGTTTGATGTGATCAAATTTAAATTCTATTTTTTAGATATTATATATGATATATCAAATCTGAAAGCATGCATGTTTAATTAAGTTATGATACATGAGATGTATACAAAATATGTATAAGTTAGATCATTAATTGTATATGCGATATATGATTTAGATCTAACTAGTTTTGTAGTATAAATTATATTTCTGATTAAGATATTTCCTTTGGCCATCCAGTCATAAGAATAAAGTAGGATTTAAAGGCCCTTTCCTTTCATTTGATAGAGTGTTCTTATGACATGTAAGGGTGCTGCACGTTCATCCTTAATCAAAAATCAAAACTTATTTTTCTGCAAAATCCTGATCCTGAAATCCTAGGATTTTATTATATGTTTTATTCATGAACCCAAAACTTAATTAAGAATTAAGATTATAAAATTAATTAGATCTAAAAATTATAAATTTTAAGATCTAAGACATATTCATAAAATTGGGTTCGGGCTTGGGTAACTCAATTAGGTCTAGCAGTTGATCAAATCGAATCAAGAGTTGGTTAGGTAGGATCAAAGAAAGGTTAGATTTGACCAGCCTAATAGGATTAAGTTTGGGTCAAGATCGAATCATATTGAGATATGACTTAATCAAGTCAAGACCTAATTTGGCTCCGCGGTTCGAGCCTGGATTGTAGGCTAACTTAATTGGTTCTGATTCGATAATTTGATGTCTAAGATAAGTCTAGCAGATACAATCGATTGATTTTTAATTAAAAGCTACTCGATCTGAATGCATTCTTATCGAGTTAATGGCATATCCCTTCCATCGATTTTACTTACCTGATCATTTGTGTCAATCCAGTTCTAATTTGAGATGGCTAACAATTCAAGCCAACCCATACCACTAGGTTAGTTATTATTGTTATGACTAAGTCAAGTCAAGTTTAAAGAGACCTAAATTAAATCTTTCTAAGAAAATATTAAGTCTAAGATCTTCCATCATTGTAGATGTGCGGATCCTTTTTGGGATTGATTATTCTCGACTGGATACAATGGTTCAGTTGCACCGAAAAGATGCAACCATGTCTATTAAGCATTGGATGCTACGAGTTGGAGGATGGGTTGGGCTCAATATTTTGGATATAGTGAGGGACCCAATCAGAAATTCAATTCATGTAAATGATGGATCTGACTTAACTAAGGAGTGGATCAATATTTCGAACATTGAAAGATTCATGAATTAGAGATCAAGATTAGGTGCACCATGATTAAAGAATCATTGAACAAGAATTATCTACTCATCAGTTGATCCATCATCAATAACTGTTGGGTGAGGTGATGAGTCAGTCGGTGAGACCACATCATCCACTAAAAATCTATAATCGTAAAGATTTTTGCATCTCTACCAAGAAAGTATAGGAATTCAAGTAAATAGTGGAAGTCTAATTTGTTTAAAAATAAAATTTCTAAATAAATTGATTAACTCTAATTATAAAATCTAACTAAAAACTTTGACTCTCTATAGAAAGATGTCTGCTTCCAACCTACTAGTCCGTATCCTAGACAACCATAGACTGACCATATCCAACTATAAGGATTGGCTCCGAAACTTCAAAATTATTTTGTATTTCGAGAAGTTGACTCATGTGTTGGAATAGGATTCTCCCACCTTACCAACCCATCCCTCTGCTAATCAAAGAGCATCTCTTGATAAGTGGATAGATGAAGATAACAAAGCCAGGTATTATATGTTGAGCTCGATGTCTGATGAGCTCCAGCGCCAACATCAAGACATTAAGACTAGCCATCAAATGTTGGCTCACCTGCAAGAGTTGTTTGGTGAATAGAGTCGCACAACCAAATATCAAGTCACTAAGATACTATTTAAGACTTAGATGCGTGATGGACAGTCGGTCTAAGATTATTATCTGATGATGATCAAGAATTTAGAAAAACTTGAGAAGCTTGGTGTCAAGTTAGATCAGAATCTGCAGATTGATATAATTCTGCAGTCCTTGACTGATGCGTATGGGCAGTTCATCATGAATTACCATATGCATAAACTTCAGAATACCTTGGCTGAACTTATAAACATGCTGGTTACTACTGAGTTTTCTATAAAAGGTTCTAAAGGCTCAGTACTTGCTGTGAAGTGGACTTTTTCTAAGAGAAAGTCTTTTGGAAAGAAGAAGAAGACAGCAAAGAAGCAGAAGTTGGAAGGTGGAAAGAAGAAGAATGCAAAGCCAAAGAAGAAGGCCGATAAAAAAAAATATTTTCATTACAATACTAACGGCCATTGGAAGTGGAACTATCCTTTGTACCTAGCCAGTCTGAAGAACAAAAAGGAGGTAGGTCCTTCTAGAGGTATGCTCGTTATAGAATCTAATCTTACAGTTTCTTCTATATCTAGTTAGATGCTTGATTCTGGTTCTAATGCTCACTTATGCACTTCTATGCAGGATCTTGAGGATAGTAAAAGGCTAAGGGATGGTGAGATGATCCTATGCATAAAAAATGGAGCAAGAGTTGCTGTTGTGACTGTGGAGACCTACCAACTATGATTACCATCAAGATTAGATTTAGTTCTTAGGAACTATTTTTATATGCCTGCAGCAAGCAGGAATTTGATTTCTATTTCATATTTAGCATAGGAAGGCTATGTAATTAGTTTTCTTAAGGACCATTGTAATATTCTTTATGAAAGAAATAAAATTATAAGTGGTTTTCTTATAAATGATCTCTATCAGTTATATATTGATGTTTTTGTTTTTAATATCGAGCAAAACGTTAATGCCATAGGATCAAAGAGACTTAGAGATAGTCTAAATAATAGGCATCTTTGGCATCTTAGGCTAGGTCATATAGTTGAAGATCGGGTTAATAAATTGGAGAAATCTAGACTATTGAGTTCATTAACTTTCGAGTCATATCCGATTTATGAATCATATCTTTATGGCAAAATGACCAAGCTCCCTTTTATAGGAAATGGGAAAAGGGCCACAGACTTACTTGCCCTAGTACATATTGATGTATGCGGTCTATTTGATATGCTAGCCAGGGCAATTATATCTACTTCATCACCTTTACCAATGACTTATCTCGATATGGGTATGTGTATTTGATGCAACATAAGTTTGAAGCTTTTAAAAAATTTTAAAAATTCAGACTCGAAGTAAAAAAGTAAATAGAAAAATTCATTAAGGTTCTTCGATCAAATTGAAGAAGCGAATATCTTAGTCGAAAATTTTTAGACTATCTTAAGGACAATGGCATAGTCTCCCAATGAACTCCACTTGGAATGCCTCAACTCAACGATGTTTCAGAATAAAGAAATTGGATCTTGTTAGATATGGTCCGATCCATGATGAGTTTCACAGACCTTCCTAAGTTTCTTTGGAGACAGTCTAATGACCGCTATATATTTACTGAATAGGATTTCCGCTAAGACCGTTCCTACCATACTGTATGAGATATGATATGATAAGAAATCAAGTCTGAGTCATCTCAAAATTTGGGATTGTCCGATCCATGTCAAGAGACAACAGGTGGACAAATTGAAAGAAATATGCCCTCAAGCCAATCAATTTTTTGGGTTGTTCTTTATCTTCCAAACTCATGTAATGATATTTTTTTAATAAAGGCATTTATTTCATCATATGCAGTATCTTATTATTTATTTAAGATTATGATGAATCCCATAAATTAGGACTATGATTTTAGGATTATGATGAGATAATACCAGTGAGACCTAAAACCTTAAAACCCTAATTTAAATATTCTGAGTCGATGGGACATTGAGTTAGGGATCAATATTTTCTGGTAAGACTAGCACATTCTTTGTATGCTCGATTGAGAGGGTGATTGATCTCATAATAACTTATGTATGACACTAATACAAGAATGTGGATGCTCATTAGAGAATGAGTTCACTGAATTGATCCAAATCGAGAATATCTAATGGAGGCTTATCTACATGTCAATAGATGGTTCTCATAGTGAAATTTGTGCATGTAATCTTTTGATCTGAAACTACCATAGAATCTTATATATATAAATCCATATTTTGATTCATACTCATTCATGACTCAGTTATGTACGGGATGATCTAGATATGGTAGATTATATATATGAAGGTTGTGAGTAGATTAACATGGAATCGATCACTCCTGGTAAGAAGATATAGCATCCTACCTGCTTCAAACAAATGATGATTCAGGAAGACTTTGATCAAAGCATGATAAAAATTAGAAATAATTTCTAATATTTTATTAAATGAATTATCATCATAAGATTGAAAGAGAAATGAATATGATATTGGGGTTGACATATTTCCATACCCAGAGTCATATTCAGGATGCAGAGAGATCGAAGGATCTAGTTGCATGGTAATTTTTACTAAAGAGTATTTTTGGTATTTTCATCAAAATTTTACATCTTCTAAGAAGTCACGATACGTTGCTAGATGTCAATCATGTCTTGTGGGTTCGATTAAAATTAAAATTTTAATTTGATCATTAAATTTAGAAAGTGTTCTAAATTAAGTCAAATTGGGTTGGCTAG
The DNA here is from genome assembly GCA_006176705.1 of Cocos nucifera. NCBI lineage: Eukaryota > Viridiplantae > Streptophyta > Magnoliopsida > Arecales > Arecaceae > Cocos > Cocos nucifera. Next base: position 103,949 of record QRFJ01002746.1, read on the forward strand.
TTTTAACCTAAATTGGTTTGGTTGAGTTCTAACCTGATTAGGTCAAATCACACCCAGACTCACTGCTGGTTAGATGTGAAATCCAATGGATCACACACAAAGAGAATTGATTAAGGATCTAATTGGATTAGACCATGTTTGCAAGATGAACATGCTAGCACATGTAGCAAACCCTAGCACCTGGATTCGAATTGGATTCGAATCGGCTTCCGATTTGGGCTAATTAAGGTCTGATTTGAGCCAAATAGGATTTGGACTTGAATTGGATTAACCTAGATTGATTGAGCTTCAGTTGGGATGCCACATACTTGAATCCTACATGCCAGAGAGTCTCTCTCTTGTGCGTAGGAAGTCTTTCATACGCAAAGAATTTTTGGCGCATGGAATTAGTTGGCACCTACCTTCTATAACTTTTTTCATTTGTTATGTTGCATAAATTTTTTAAATAGGTATGGACATCAGATATGGGGTGTAGAAGAGTCCTTCTGCAGATGAAATACTCTATTATTGTTTTGAGAAGGGACTCCTTGTTGCTTAGGAATACTTGCCGCCTAAGACTCCTTGCCGCCCTCTCATCCTTGACGCCTCTTGGACCAAGTCAAAGTCCCTTGGGACTTTGACTATTTAAAGTTCATCTCCACACCTTCTTGTTGAATGGGCATCCCATTAAGGCCATTAGATGGCCATCTAATTTGATCCAAGCCCTTGAATTATGGCGCCATATACTTATGCATCGTGACTCTTCGTAGAAAAACTACGTAGAATTAGTCTGAAGAGTCCTATTTTAAGGCACCTCTTGGACTAAGTCTACATAATTTTAAATAATGTAAAATTTAGATGGATGTGAGATATGATGATGGGGCATGAGATGTTGATGAGGGAAGGGCGTGAGAAATTAAGATGGCACCCCTATGTACATTATAAATAGGGGTGCGCACCAAGAGTCCGATAGAGTGAAAATTATCTTTCTTTCTTACAAGTGTTTTCTATTATCCAATTTTTTTTTCCTTCTCTTATCCAGACCTTATCCTTATAAGGATAAGAAGTCATTTTAAGATAAAGAGATTAGGTAGAAAAATTAAGAAGACAAGAAAAAAGAAAGAGAGATAAGGAGAGGCAAGGAAGGTGACATAAAGGCTAAGGAAGGTCTTGCCCATTTAATTAAAGTTCTTCTTATTAGAATTTTAATTATATAAATCAGAGGTACCAGTGTCTTGATCAAGCTTTTGTGTGGATCAATGTTGGAGGGTGAACACATGGGCACCTGGTGGAACCCCCGATGGACTGCTGCCGACAATTAGGAACAATTTAGGATTAAGCGATAAGAGGTATGTTCTAATACTTTCTTTTATATTATAAATGCATGTTATATGATTTAATTGCTAATAAGATGGTCCTAAAATTTGAATTTAATTTATATAATTTCATATTTTTGCTTTGAAATCCATGCTTCCACCTTGTACACCATTCCTATCAGTGGTATCCGAGCAAGCCTTATTAGGTTAAATCATATAATGCTTTGCTTATAAAAGAAAAGTATGATATTTTTTTTATTATTTACATATTATTTATATGATGAGATCATATTCTTTTATTTATCATAATGAGATTATGATGTATATATTATTCTGTAAAGGTTACCCTGATATAGTGAAAAAGTATTCACTATATAATGATGGTTGTCCTAGAATAATTATACATATTAATATATATATATATATATATTTTATTAAGATTGATGCTATTAGGCATCTAGTTTGATTTAAATCAGAATGTGTATCGAGACCTTTTAAATCTCTCTTTAAAAATTATATTAAGTTGTAGTGTAATTAATCTATGGTTGTATCAGTCGGAATGTCTAATTGGTCAATCGGTGTCTAGGATAAATGGTTCATGATTGGTAAAGAGAATGTGATTTTTTAATTGGTTCTATTGTTTGATCTGGCTAATTTTTTGGTGTCTAAGGAAAGCAACGGGGGGACTCCCACTTCTCTCCTACTTACTTGGCCGATTCGATTAATTTAATTCTAGATTGAAATGCTTAGTATTATATTCACTACATTAAGGCCTTCCTTCATACTAGATTCTTATTATGTCCAGAACCATATTTGTTTTGTTGTGTAACCATAAGATCTATCATGGGGAATGATGTAATATTAATCTAGTGCATTGAGATGCTTACAATATTTTGAATATACTGCTTTGTTGTATAACCATAAAAATAGTTATATTTCATTTTGACTATATAGAAATGAAGGGTTCTATTTAAACTAAAACATTAAAGCTTGTTGTGCTAACACAAGGCTATTAATATTTTAGAGGCAAAAGTTTTTTGAGAATTGCATAAAATACAATTGGAAAGAGTTTCTTACCTTTGAACTTATAACAGGTTTGTTGTGCAACTATAAGACCTTTTATAAGAAATTAGGATCTTATTCTCACTAAGAAAATCAATAAGAGGGTTATGATTTTTTGATTAAATAGTGGGAAACATAATTAAATTAAAATTCTAATTTAATTATGTTTGTCATCATGAGTTGTTTGCTTAATATTGTTCTTTATTATGTAGATTAAATGGCTTCTTCACTTTCATTGCGTTCAATTTTGGATTCAAATAAATTGACTGGTCAAAATTATGTTGACTAGTTGAGAAACCTAAAAATAGTACTCAGTCAAGAAAAATTCTCTTATATTCTTGATGCCCCTGATCCTAAGCCATTAAGAAATGATGCCACAGATGAAGATAAGTCCACATACAAGATATGGCAAAATGATTCTCTTACTGTCAAATGTATCATACTTGCCTCTATAAATAATGAATTACAGAGGCAGCATGATGGCATGGACACTCAATCCATATTGCTCAATCTAAAAGAGCTTTATGGAGAGCATAGGAGGACTGCTAGATATGAGATATCTAAGCAATTATTTCGTGCAAGAATGACAGAAGGAACATCTGTATAAAATCATATTTTGATGGTAATTGACCTAATCACTCGATTAAGTCAATTAAGTTTTGTTATGGATGGAGAGTTAAGTTAGGATTTGATTCTACAATCACTCTCAGAATTATTTTCTCAGTTTATCGTGAACTATCATATGAACAAACTGAATTCTTCTTTGTCTGAGCTGTTAAATATGCTCAAGACAATAGAAAGCCATATCAAGAAGGATAAGGCTCCTCTTCTTCTTATGGATGGGATCTCCAAGAAGAAGGTAGGAAAAAAGGATTTAAAGAGAAGGTTGAATCCTAAAGGTGGTATAAATAAGAAGAAGAAAGGAAAGAAGGTCTCCAGACAGACGACCTATTTTCACTGCGGCAAGATAGATCATTGGAAGAGGAATTGCAAGGCTTACATTGCAACCGTGAAGTCTGATGCAAATAATGCATCAAAAGATATACATGAGATATATACTATATTATTATTAAATTCTTTCATTTCAAATTCTTGGGTATTAGATATCGGCTATGATTTTCATATCTGCAAATCTTTATAGGGGCTACAGAAAATTAAGAGTTTGAAGAAAGATGACTTCAAGCTCTATGGCGCTAGAGGAGAGTCTATCCAAGCAGAAGCTGTAGGGACAAATATATTAAAGTTATCTTATGGAAAGATCTTAGAGCTTATAAATTATTATTATTTGCCTAAGATCATTAGAAATATTATATCTATACTCTTGTTATTAAAACAAGATTATAGTCTTAATGTAATGAGCGAAGGTTGCTCGATCAAATATTCTAATGAAAATATTTGTTTTGGCATATTTAGCAATGGTTTGTTGACTCTATGTTTGGATGACAATATATTTCATATTGATGAAAATGGTAAGAGAGATGACATAAATAATACTTTACTTTGGCATTATCGATTAGATCATATTAGTGAGGCTAGGATTAACAAGTTATACAAAGAAAAGTTCTTTGATCCTTTTGATTATGAATCATTGGGAACTTGTGAATCATGCCTCATGGGTAAAATGACCAAGATTCCATTTAGTGGACATGGAGAAAGGACAAATGAGTTATTAGAACTTGTACATATGGATGTATGTGGTCCTATGACAACTCAAGCCAGAGGAGGATACTCTTATTTTATAACGTTCACTGATGATTTATCTAGGTTTGGATATGTGTATCTTATGAAATACAAATCAGAAGCCTTTGATAAATTTAAAGAGTATCAAAGTATGGTCGAAAAATAAATTGGATAATGTATAAAAATCCTTCGATCTGATTGGAGAGGAGAATACTTATCTAGTGAGTTTCTAGACTATCTTAAAGTTAAAGGGATTCTCTCTGAATGGACACCTCCTTATACACCACAATTAAATGGTGTAGCCGAAAGAAAAAATCATACCTTATTAGATATGGTACGATCCATGATGTGCTTCACTAAATTACCTATTTTTTTCTGGGGCCATGCCCCGAAGACTGCAAATTTACATCTTGAATAGAGTACCTTCTAAATCTGTATCTAGTACTCCATATGACATATGGAGAAGTAAGAAACCTAATCTTAAGTATCTTAAGATATGGGGTGGTCCAGCATATGTCAAAAAAAATTTTGGACATAAACTTGATGCTAGATCAGACAGATGTCTATTTATAGGATATCCTAGAAATAGTATAGGATATTTATTCTACCATCCTACTGAACAAAAGGTATTTGTAAGTAGGCATGCCACTTTCATGGAAAAAAATTTATCCTAGAAAAGGACAGTGGTAGAAATATTGAACTTAGTGAAGTTCAAGAAAAACAAATAGAAATTTCTTAACTAAAGAATCACATAAAAGAATCAGAATACATAACTCCTATCCATAGGTCTAAAAGAGTACGAAATATACCTATGAGGTATAGATTCATTATTGAGAACAATGAAGCCCAAGTCATTAAGAATGATGAACCTCTAACCTATACGGAGGCAGTCAAAAGTAAGGACTTTTATAAATGGCTGGCTGCCATGCAATCCGAAATGGAATCCATGCACACCAATAAAGTATGGACTTTGGTGGATGCATCAGAGGATATAAATCCTATTGGATGCAAATAGATTTTTAAGAAATAGATTGGAGCTGATGGTCAAATTGAAACCTATAAGGCTAGATTGATGGCTAAGGATTTTAGGCAAAAATAGGGGATTGATTATGATGAAATATTTTCACCTGTTGCCATACTCAAATCTATTCGAATTATGCTTGCCATAGCAGCATACCATGACTATGAAATATGACAAATGGATGTAAAGACTGCCTTCCTTAATGATTTTTTTGAGGAGGAGGTCTATATGTCACAGCCAGAGGGATTTGAGTCAAATGAGAGATCAAATCAGGTATGCAAGCTTAAGAGATCTATTTATGGATTCAAGCAAGCATCAAAAAGTTGGAACATTTATTTTGATGAAATAGTAAAAGAGTTTGGTTTTATCAAAAATGTGGATGAACCATGTGTGTACAAGAAAACTAGTGGAAGAACCATAGTCTTCTTGGTTCTGTATGTAGATAACATACTCCTTATTGGGAATGATATCCCAATATTATAATCAATCAAATTATGGCTATCAAATAAGTTTTTCTTGAAAGATTTGGAAGAAGCATCCTATATACTAGGAATAAAGATCTATAGAGATAGATATAAGAGGATGCTAGGCTTGTCCCAATCTAGGTACATTGACTTAATACTGAAAAGATTCAGTATGGATGAAAGTAAAAGAGGTTACTTACCCATGAGTCAAGGCATACATCTCTCTAAAAAGATGTCTCCAAAGACACCTGAAGAGAGAAATAGAATGAGTTCTATTCCTTATGCTTCGACTATTGGATCAATAATGTATGCCATATTATGTACAAGGCCAGATGTTGCTTATGCTTTAGGCATTGCAAGTAGATTTCAAGCTGATCTAGGAGAGGATCATTGAAAAGCTGTGAAAAATATTCTTAAGTACTTGAGAAGGACTAAAGATATTTTTCTAGTATATGGTGGTTCTGATCTTAAATTAGAAGCATATTCTGACTCCAGTTTTCAATCAGACTCAGATGATAGCAAATCCATTTTAGGGTATGTCTTTACTCTAAATGGTAGAGCAATAAGTTGAAAGAGTACTAAGCAGTCAACTGTAGCTGACTCAACCACTGAAGCAGAATACATAGCTGTAAGTGAAGCCACCAAGGAAGCTATCGGGATGAAGAAGTTCATCACTGAATTAGGTGTTATTTCTGAAATTAAGAATCCAGTACCACTTTACTATGATAATACTGGAGCTATTTCTCAAGCAAAAGAACTAAGGTCTCATCATAAATTCAAATACATTCTGAGATGCTTCCATCTCATTCGTGAAATTATTGAAAGACAAGATGTAGTCATAGAATGAGTTGACATAAAGAACAACATAGCAAACCCATTCACTAAGGCTTTACCACTGCAACTATTTGATTGCCACCTTGATTATATGGGATTAAAATATAAGGATGATTGGCTTTAGTGCAAGTGAGAGATTGAAAGAAATATGCCCTCAAGCCAATCAATTTTTTGGGTTGTTCTTTGTCTTCCAAACTCATGTAATGATATTTTTTTAATAAAGGCATTTATTTCATCATATGCAGTATCTTATTATTTATTTAAGATTATGATGAACCCCATAAATTAGGACTATGATTTTAGGATTATGATGAGATAATACCAGTGAGATCTAAAACCTTAAAACCCTAATTTAAATATTCCTAGTCGATGGGACATTGAGTTAGGGATCAATATTTTCTGGTAAGACTAGCACATTCTTTGTATGCTCGATTGAGAGGGTGATTGATCTCATAATAACTTATGTATGACACTAATACAAGAATGTGGATGCTCATTAGAGAATGAGTTCACTGAATTAATCCAAATCGAGAATATCTAATGGAGGCTTATCTACATGTCAATAGATGCTTCTCATAGTGGAATTTGTGCATGTAATCCTTTGATCTGAAACTACCATAGAATCTTATATATATAAATCCATATTTTGATTCATACTCATTCATGACTCAGTTATGTACGGGATGATTTAGATATGGTAGATTATATATATGAAGGTTGTGAGTAGATTAACATGGAATCGATCACTCCTGGTAAGAGTATATAGCATCCTACCTGCTTCAAATAAATGATGATTCAGGAAGACTTTGATCAAAGCATGATGAAAATTAGAAATGATTTCTAATATTTCATTAAATGAATTATCATCATAAGATTGAAAGAGAAATGAATATGATATTGGGGTTGACATATTTTCATACCTAGAGTCATATTCAGAATGTAGAGAGATCGAGGGATCTAGTTGCATTGTAATTTTCACTGAAGGATATTTTTGATTTTTCCATCAAAATTTTATATCTTTTGGAAAGTCACGATATGTTGCTAGACGTCAATCATGTCTTGTGGGTTCGATCAAAATTAAAATTTTAATTTGATCATTAAATTTAGAAAGTATTCTAAATTAAGTCAAATTGGGTTGGCTAGTTTTGACCTAAATCGGTTTGTTTGAGTTCTAACCTGATTTGGTCAAATCACACCCAGACTCACTACTGGTTAGATGTGGAATCTAATGGGTCATACACAAAGAGAATTGATTAAGGATCTAATTGAATTAGACCATGTTTACAAGATGAACATGCTAGCACATGTAGCAAACCCTAGCACCTGGATTCGAATTAGATTCGAATCGACTTCCGATTTGGGCTAATTAAGGTTTGATTTGAGCCAAATAGTATTTGGTCTTGAATTGGATTAACCTAGACTGATTGGGCTTTAGTTGAGGTGCCACATACCTGAATCCCATATGCCAAAGAGTCTCTCTCTTGTGTGTGGGAAGTCTTTCATGCGCAAAGAATTTTTGGCGCATGGAATTAGTTGGCGCCTACCTTCTTTGACTTTTTTTATTTGTTATGTCACATAAATTTTTTAAATAAGCATGGACATCAGATATAGGGCATAGAAGAGTCCTTCTGTAGATGAAATACTCCATTATTATTCTAAGAAGGAACTCTTTGTCACCTAGGAATACTTGCCGCCCAAGACTCCTTGCCGCCCTCTCATCCTTGACGCCTCTTGGACCAAGTCAAAGTCCCTTGGAATTTTGACTATTCAAAGTTCATGTCCATGCCTTCTTGCTGAATGGGCATCTCATTAAGGGCCATTAGATGGCCATCTAATCTGATTCAAGCCCTTGAATTATGGTGCCATATACTTATGCATCATGACTCTTCGTAAAAAAACTATGTAGAATTAGTCCGAAGAGTCCTATTTTAAGGCACCTCTTGGACTAAGTCTATATAATTTTAAATGGCACAAAATTTAGATGGGTGTGAGATATGATGATGGGGCATGAGATGTTGATGAGAAAAGGGTGTGAGAAATTAAGATGGCACCCCTACGTACATTATAAATAGGGGTGCGCACCAAGAGTCCGATAGAGTAAAAATTATCTTTATTTCTTACAAGTGTTTTCTATTGTCCAATTTTTTTTTTCCTTCTCTTGTCTAGACCTTATTCTTATAAGGATAAGAAGTTATTTTAAGATAAAGAGATTAGGTAGAAAAATTAAGAAGATAAGAAAAAAGAAAGAGAGGTAAGGAGAGGCAAAAAAGATAACAGAAAGGCTAAGAAAGGTCTTGCCCATTTAATTAAAGTTCTTATTATTAGAATTTTAATTATATAAATTAGAGGTGCTGGTGTCTTGATCAAGTCTCTGTGTAGATCAACTTTAGAGAGTGAACACGTGGGCACCTGGTGGAACCCCTGACGGACTGCTGCCGGCAATTAGGGACAATTTAGGGTTAAGCGATAAGAGGTATTTTCTAATACTTTCTTTTATATTACAAATGCATGTTATATGATTTAATTACTAATAAGGTGGTCCTAGGGTTTGGGTTTGGTTTGTATGATTTCATATTTTTGCTTTGAAATCCATGCTTCGGCTCTGTATACCATTCCTATCATAAATTAGAGTCTAGGTCCGTTTGAGCTTGATTTATTGGATATCCTGAAGAGTCATTAGGATATTATTTTTATCTTTTAAAAGATCATAATGTGATTGTGAGTCGACACACCATCTTTCTTAAAAAATAGTTTATTCAAGATGGTGGCATCGAAAGATAGATTGAACTCGAGGAGAAAGTCTTTAATGAGAAACGAGCTAAGGAACCTATGGAACCCAGTCAGATTGAGCCAACCTAGACACTACCTCCCCCACCTCATAGATCAAGTAAAATTTTTCATCCTCTTGAAAGGTACTTAGGTACTATATCAGAAGACGTAGAAAAATTGTTCGTCATAGAAAATGGGGTTCATGGTGATGATCCTAAAACCTATGATGAGGCAATATCAGATATTAACTCCAAAAAATGGTTAGAGGCAATGAGGTCAGAGATTGACTCGATGCATTCGAACCAACTCTAAATCTTGGTAGATCCACCTGATGGTATAGTACCTATTGGATATAAATGAATCTTCAAGAGAAAGATAGATGCCGATAGGAATGTAGAGACATTCAAAGTAAGGCTCATAGCGAAAAGGTATAGTCAGCATGAAGGCATTGACTATCAGGATACTTTTTTGTTGGTAGCCATGCTCAAATTCATTCGCACATTGCTTGCTATTGCAGTCTATTTTGATTATGAAATATGATAGATGGATGTGAAAATGATATTCTTAAATGGATATCTGGAGAAAGATATCTATATGGAACAACTGCTAGGTTTCATATCCAGTGATGATGATCACAAGATATGCAAGCTGCAAAGGTCCATATATGGACTTAAGCAAGCATCTCAGAGCTGGAATGTTTGTTTCAATGATATAATCAAATCATTTGGATTCATCAAGAATGAGGAGGAGCCCTGTGTTTTCAAAAAGGTCAGTGGGAGTGTTGTTGTCTTTCTCGTACTGTACGTAGATAACATCCTCCTAATTGAAAATGATATTCTCATGTTGACTATAATCAAAATGTGGTTATCTAAGAAGTTCTCTATGAAAGATCTAGGAGAGGCATCCTTTATTCTAGAAATTAAGGTCTATAGGGATAGACCAAATAAGATGCTAGGTCTCTCACAGAAGATGTACATAGAGAAGGTGCTAAAAAGGTTTAGCATGGAAAACTCCAAAGAGGGATTAGTGCCCTTCAGACATGGTATTCATCTCTCTAAGAAGATGTATCCTAGCACACCTAAGGAGATTGAATGCATGAGCAAGATCCCTTATGCTTCGACAATAGGGAGCCTCATGTATGCCATGCTATGTACACGACCTGATATTGCCTATGCTGTGAGTGTCATGAGAAGATATTAGTCGAATCTAGACGAAGAGCACTGGAGTTCTATAAAATGTATCTTTAAGTACTTAAGAAGGACTAAGGATATGTTTCTAGTTTTTGGTAAGGAGAATTCTAGGTACAGGAGTATACAGATTCGAATTTTTTATTCGACATAGATGATCGAAAGTCGACTTCTGAAAGTTTATTTATTTATAATGGTGGAGCTGTCAGTTGGAAGAGTTCCAAGCAGATGGTGATAGTAGATTCCACCATGAAAGTAGAGTACATCGTTGCATCAGAGGCTGCAAAGGAGGCATTTTGGTACAAAAAGTTTGCCGTACAGCTCAGAGTGATGCCGTCCCTCTATACTGTGATAATAATGACGACATAGCCTTAGCTAAGGAGCCAAGGTCTCATCAAAAATCCAAACACATCGAGCGATGATACCACCTCATCCATGATTATCTCGAGAAGGGATACGTCGAGATCAAAAGAGTCGATACTACAGACAATACGACTGACCTACTGACAAAGCTATTGAGCCAGCAAAAGATCGAAGCCCACCTTAAAAAGATGAGACTTAGATTTGTAGCCAATTGGCTTTAGATCAAGTGGGAGTTTGTTAGATGTGTACCCTAAAAGTCAGATTGGCTGACACTTATAATATACTTCTAAGAATAATTTTATAATTTTAATTATAAATTAATAAAAAAATATTTTTTATCATAGTGTGTATTTAAAGTGTCGATGATACATCCTTTAAATTAATGGTAATGAAAATTCATATTTTCAATAGTTAAAAATTTAAGACATGAATTTTCATAATTAACTCATAAACTACTCCCGACCGTAGGATCATCATAAGGATGGTGATCGATCTGGAAGGTTGGTATACGATCACTTTCTTAGGATAGATGTGCCTTGAGTCTATGGTGTGAAAATATTGGAGTGAGAGTATAGGTACTCGTTAGAGAATGGGAGCACTGAGCATGAGCACTTCGAGCAGTCATAAGAAAGTCTACCTTCTCATCGATGACTGGCTCGATGCTGTAATGGTATGTCTGGTTCTTTGACCTGAGGTGCATTGATAGTTCACCTTTAAGGTATTATAGTTTGACTATACCATAACTCAATTTTCTAGCCATTCGAAATTCTGAGGTGTATGTTAGCTATAGCATATTTATTGTAGGAATTGGATTATACCAATAGGAGATCTATCTACCTTAGTAGATGAGGAGTAGTCCTATGATAATTATGAGATTGAGTCCTTAAGCCCATGGCCATGGCAGAGTGAAGATGATAGAAAGAGTTTTTATTAGAATTTCATGTTGGACTCGAATCAAATGATTAATTCACATGATAGATGTTGGGTTTGACGAGTTCACCTTAATCCTAATCCTGTCAGGGGCTCAAGATAGAAGAACCCAATCACATAGGTAACTACAACAAGAGGTTCGCTTTTAGTTCTGATGGATTGCCACCATATATTGCTAGGTGTCATCGGTGGATTTTGGAAGCAATTAGAATGATTTTGATGATTGATCATTCTAATTGTATGAATCAGAAAAATTCTGGTCCATCGAAAGGTATTTCAATGATATCGATGATAGAGATCGCGACATATCTCATTATCATACGGAACTGAATCTAACTAGATCACACAAACAAGAGTTTGGGTCTGGATGTCATCAATTGAGCCAACCTAGTTCGATTAATTTGGATTAGATCCAATCAGTTCAAGGTAATCGTGCTAGCATACGATTGAGCCTGATTTTCTCCTTCTGTATTCTTTCTGATTCATCACAACTGAGTTAAATTTGATTTGACTCATTGAATGAATTTAATTTTATCTAATTGGAATCTATCTAGGTTAGATTAATTATAGAAATTAAATCCATTCATGGTGAAATTAGACTAGGATCAAAAGTTGATCTAATTGAGAGAACTGTGGATCACCTAATCAAAGGCTTCTAGAAAATTTTTTGGAAATAATTTTGCTCTGATTTTTGGATATGTGATTGGGCTTGAGTCATACTTTGGATGAGCCCAATTTCATGATTTTTAGTGGTGCCCAGATTGGGTTTCTTATAGAGTTTGATTTGGATCAAACTCTTGAAGGGAGGAGTCCCATACACCATGGATTCCTTATCCTTTCTTCATGCCAACTTGGGAGGAGTTTTGGGCAATAAAACCTAATAAAGATCAGGTGGACGACATGGGTTATCAGATTGGATTCCTAGATGATCAAGCAAATGAGTAGCTTGATTACTTAGGAGTTTAGATGGTGCAAGAAACATGTATAAAAACACCTGCCACATCCATATGCTACCGCCCCTTCCATCTTCCACACCCCCTCTGATCCTCTCTCTCCCCTTCTTCTATGTGCCAAAGGTTGGGTGTAAATCAGAGAAGAAGATCTAATCAAATTGTGAAGAGTTAAACATCTACACGATGGTGTTCATGAGACGGACAAGTATCCTTCTCAAATTATTTTGAAGGTTCTTCATATCAGATTCAGATCTGATCTTTGGAGAAAAGATTCGCGAGGAGAAGACGTCCAGATCCTACTCGAGTGGATACTGATAGAGGCCAGGCACGTGCATGGCTCCTTCCAGAACCTTAAGAAAGATCAGCATTATCGCAGGATATTCAAATTACCCAAACAAGATAAGAAATTAAATCTGATTTAATTTTATTAGTTTTAATATCAGATTATCATGATTAAATTTAAGAACTCTTATATCTTATTGGATTATTTAAAATTTTTTTAGAAAAATCCATCCCATATCTGATCAGATCTGCACGATTCTATGGCGGAAAATGAGATTTTCTTTCAAATACACCAGCAGGGAGTTCCAAGTTTTTTGTAAAGAGTGAGGCATCAAAAGGCACTTCTCGATGAGAGAGACTCCTCAGCAAAATGGGATGGATGAAAAGATCAATAGAACTTTTCTGAAAAAGGCACAGTGCATGAGGCTATAGGCAAGCCTTCCTAAGGCATTTGGGTTGATATAGTAGATACAGCTTGTTATCTAGTGAATCGATCATCTCACACAAAGTTAGATGGTGGTATTCTAGAGAAAAAATGGTCTGAAAGAAGGATTGGGTGGAGCCATCTAAGGATATTTGGGTGCACGGCATATGTGCACATCGATGCTGGTGAGTGGAGCAAACTGGATGTCAGATCATGAAAGATGGTGTTCTTAGGATATCCACGAGGAGTTAAAGGATACTGGCTATAGGATCCCTTGGAGAAGAAGGTCATCATCAGTAGGGATGTTTTTCGATAAAAATTTAGTTCTTCAAAGATAAGTTGGCATGGAGGAGCAGCAAGAGGTCCAACAGGGCAACACTAGACAACTGACATCCTATTCTATTTTGCCACTTACAGGTTCATTGAAAGGACTTGGAATTCAGGTAGAGTACTCTCCAAAGGTGTCTCCATAGGTGGAGAGAGCTTAGATGCGAGAAAGAAGCCAAGAGGTCCAGCAGGAGTAAGGTGGATCTAGGATGAATATCGGGATTACACTGCACAAGTCCAAAAGAAATGTCAGGCAACCCCTATAAAGAGACAGTGTCATATGCCCTGGTGATAGCGAATGGGAATCCCTATACCTATAAGGAGGCTATGAAGAGCCAGGACCGAGAGAGATGGGTCTAAACAATATTCGAGAAAATGCAGTCTTTCCATAAAAATAAGACGGGTGATTGGGGTAGTTGCCATAAAGAAAGAAATCCATTGGTTGCAAGGGAGTTTACCAATGCAAGGAGGTGTCATTAGAATAAGAAGATATTAGGTACAAAGTGAGGCTAGTGGCTAAAGAATACTCTCAAAAGAAAGATATCGACTTCAACGAGATTTTCTCTCCCATCGTAAGGCATACTTCCATCAGGATGCTGCTGAGAATCGTAGTAGCTCAGGAGCTGGAGCTAGAGTAGATGGATGTCAAGATGACATTCCTCCATGGGATCTGGAGGAGAGCATCTACATGGAGTAGCCACCTGGGTTCCAAGAGCTAGGAGCAAAATGGAAGGTCTATTTGTTGCAGAAATTATTTTACGGGCTAAAGTAATTGCCAAGGCAATGATACAGATAATTTCATTTCTTTGTGAGGAGTATCGAGCTTTGCAGGTGCGAATATGACTCTTGTGTCTATATTAAATTTTTGAAGGATGGGTTTAGAATGTTCCTAATCTTATATGTGGATGACATGCTTATAACATATAAGAGTAAAAAGGTTGTGCAGTAACTAAAGGCAGTCTTATCTTGGGTGTGAAGGATTTGGGGCCTGCGAGGAAGATCATAGGCATAACATCTTCAGAGATTGAGCCAAAAGGATGCCGCATTTATCTTAAGGAGGCTACATCAAGAAGGTTTTGGAGAGATTTGGGATGAAGGAAGCAAAACTAATGGAGCTACCACTTATTGGGCACTTTAGACTCTTGAAGATGATGTTACCATAGGCTGAGATGGAGGCTTGGAAGATGGAGAGAGTACCATATGCCTCTGGCGTAGGGAGCCTTATGTATTCCATGGTGTGTTGTAGGCCAGATATTGTCCAGACATTGAGCCAGGTCAGTAGGTTCATGGTGCAGCCTGGCAAGGAGCACTGGCAAGCACTGAAGTGGATCTTCAAGTATTTGATGGGTACTGTTGGAATTGGCATCTCCTACAGATAGTGAGGTGGAGCTGAGGGACTCTCCAACATGTCCAAAGAGGCTCGGGGGCTGATAAGAGGGTTTGTGGATGCAAGTTTTGGTAAAGACATGGACACCTGATGGTCAATGATAGATTTTATATTTAGCCTATTTGGAGGTTCCGTTTCATTGAGATCGTGCTTGCAGCCCATCATGGCTTTATCCACCACTGATGCGGAGTACATCGGCATCACGGAGGTAGCTAAGGAGGCCTTATGGTTGAAGGATTTGGCGTTCGAGATGGGTCTCATACAAGAGGTCATCAGGGTGCACTGTTACTTGCTTAGAACTTTGTTTACCATGTAAGGATGAAGCACATCGACATCAGGTACCACCAGATTAGAGAATTTGTGGAAGAAGACGAGGTGGAGCTAGTGAAGGTCTACACTAAAGAGAATCCAATGGATGCACTAACAAAGGTACTTTTATGAGACAACTTTTGAAAATGTATGATACTGATGTGCTTGATGGATAGGATGGAGTTGGCTGAAGCCTTAGGACATCAAGGTGGAGATTGAAGGGGGTGAGTATGGTGCTTCCAAGCCTTAGAGAAAAGATAAAGAGAATTTAAGGGGTTAAAAGGAGCCAGCACTCAGTAGAGTCAACTCGATTTCAGAGATGAGATGACTCGGTCTTAATGGAGTGCCAGATAGAACATGATTTTTTGGCACGGCATGTAGGGGAGTCAACTCGATTTCAGTACGAGTTGACTCGAATCCAGACGAGTTGACTCGGGTCTAGAAGTCAACTCGAGTTGCAGGCAGAAGCTAGAGCAGGATTTCTGTTTGGTCTAGGATAAGGCTTTATCTTAGGAATCTTAAAGCTTAGTTTGAGAGGTTGTAAGATGGCTAACTTAGGGCTTAGATTGGAATTAAGTCCATGGGATAAGAGCATGCAAGACTTGGGCTTGGATAAGTGCTTTCATGTATAGGTTAGCCAAGGAGAGTTCTTTTTTGGTTGAGTTATATTAACTTAGGATGTCTATATATATTTTATATATGTAATTTTTTAATACAATGAATAACAAACTCTTTTCTCCATGAAATCCTAGTCTCTCTCGTTCTCTTTCTCTTTGCTGCTGCCCACATATCGTTTCTAATCTCTTTGCTGCCGCCTCCAACCTAGTTCTGGGGGTTGGTTGCTAGTGCAAGGGTCTCGATAAATCTGGGAATAAGTCCCAACAAGGCCATCAAGCTCGCTAGTGCATTGGAGAGCTTGACAGGGTGGTGAATGGGTAAAGATAGTTGGTTGGAGATCTTGATGTGCCTCCTTAGATGATGGATGATGGTTGCCGAGACTTGAATATAGCCACAACTATGTTGATCACACTCGATCGATGGTGGAGGAAAGGAGATCATGGCTAGATCTCTAGTCCAAAGTCAGATCTTTAGTCTAGGGATTTGTCTTGAAATACCAAAGATAAGGAAGCCCACTTGTTTGAGGATATCTAGTGGGGATCTTTCGATACCTAAGTTAGATGACCCCTAGGAAAATAGGGAAGGTTCTATATAAGTGGTAGAGAGATCAGATTTAAGAGCATCGAAAGTTTAAAAATTAGAGTTCAATATGGATGGACTTCACCTAACTTAATTAACTTATAAAGTCCCCTTGAAGCAGTTTTTACAAGCAAGGGCCGGTACATGTCGATATGGAATCTTGGGATGTACAAATTGGACATTTTGGATAACCATTCGTATGTCTAGATGATATCACATGGGTGATTAATTCTTCCACATGCCAATTTCCACGTATATCATGGTTATGGAAACCATTTGCTATTGTGGACCCATTGTAATTATATGAAAGGAGATTCGAATATCTTCGCATGCCTTTGGACTAGTCACATGGAGAGAGTTGAATGGGTGAGGTAAAGACTTTATGGCGAGTTTGTGGCAGACCTTGGTTGGTCGTTTCAGACATGTCGTCTGTGGTTAGCTCCAATATGTGTCACATATTTATGATAAAGAAATCTTATATCCCTTTTTTATATCAATTCTTTCTAATTAAATTTATTTAAATATATTATTATTATTATTTAAATTCATTATTATTCACTAATCAAAGAGTTAAGCAATAGGAGAAGATGCCACCGACATATGACCTGTGAGGTTGTCTAGCATAGATCGCATATACAATTGACATCCAACACGTGCATTGCATGTGTCTGACTGTTGGTGGTAGACTGGTAATAGTAGTGATAGACACTATACTGCAAATGATTGGGTTGACCCATTACCCGACCTGACTTAGCCCATTTAGACTTGATTTGGTCCACATTAAAGGATCCATGGGGCCGATTCAGATTCTAAAATTGGATCCATTCCATTTTATGAGTTAGGTCTGGGTTTATTGAATTCCAACCCACTCCAACTCACTTAGTTTTATGCATTGATTTGGATCTTAATAACCCAACCCCGTCAATATTAGACCTAGCTTCCGCATTTCCACCTTTTATCATCATCTCCTCCCTGATCTTAAAAGAAAATGACTAAATGAAGATATGAAAGTAATAAAATGTTGTTGTTTTCCCCGCATTTCATTTTTGTGTTTTAGTAAATCTGTTCAATCAATCAGCAGCGATGACTTATTCAAGCTCCATATAAATCATCCTTGGAAAGCTTTTGAGAAGTCTCAAATTTATTGAATCTTACAGCATTTACCCTTCCACTAGAAAGACATCGAGCTACATATAGTAAAATTTTCACAGCAATGACTTTGAGAACCAACAACTCATCTAGGCAAAATGATCTCAAAGGTCTCAAATGTTTCCAGATGATCAGAGTGACAAAGATGGCCATATGCTTGTTTTTGCTTCCCTAGCTTGGTCAGAGCTCAGTTATGTTTAATTAATAACTTTACAAATATTGTGAAGATACCAAATATGACTATTACAACTGTGTTGCTAGCTGTTCAATATTAAAACATAAAACTTTGCTTATTCCCATCTTCATTCATGTGGCTTCAACAGTAGATTGGCGGTAAAAGTTGCAAATTAAAGTTGGACAGAGGAACTGAGAGAGAATATTTAGGAATGATTCTTCTCCCAATTAAAACAAAAGAATTTAGAGAGAGGAAAAAGATGAAGCTCAGGGAAAAGAAGCAGATAGGATTATGAATTTTTAACATGATTAAAAAATGAATGCAACAATATTTTGGGATTATAAACGCGTACTCGAATTGGATCTGATCTAAATCCAATTTTTTTGGATTAAGACCAGGTTATATATGGACCGACTCAATCCAAATGACCAATTGTAGCAAAATTTTTTATCCATAAATCTGACCGATCCGGTTTTCTATTGATTTGGATCGTGATCCAATTTAGGATCCGATAAAAGAATAGGATCGGATCCAAATCACTCAAAATTCGGTCCGACCCATTTGCACCCTGGTATCGGACAGAGGCTAGCAGAGCAGAAGGGCGTCTGCGTATAGACTGCACCGAGCCTTCCTTCCACTCGTCTGTATACAGCGAGCATCCGAATATCTCCCTACCAATTTTGACGGCGGGGGCTCTTCTCATGGCTTGCACATCATCTCTTCAACCCCGCCTTCTCTCCTCCTTCCTTGGGGACCGTTTCCTTCACCCAGCCAATCCCCTCCGGCCCCTTCTGCGCCGCAATCCAGGTCACCTATCTCTCTCTCTCTCTCTCTCTCTCTCTCACGCACACGCACACGCACACGCACACGCACACGCACGCACGAACACAAGGTCTATGAATCTGCTATGTTTCGTTGGATAAAATCTTTGCAGCCTTTTGTTGATAACTTTCCTAACAATAAGTTTTGATGCATTTCCTGAAAAATTTTAATCCAATATCATGGATGGAGTGAAGATGGGTAGGGAGCGGGATCGATCGATTATCCTGTGAAAGAGCCATGAATTTAGTTACACTTGTTAGATTGAGGGGAAGTCATTGCATTCTTAGTTTAGTGGGTAAATATCATGACCGGCAAAACCGATTTTAGATGGGACACGGTTCTGCGAGCTGCTGCTACCATCTTTGCTGACAATTTTGGCATGCAAGGTGTTGTTATTGTATTGCAAAACCATCTAATAATGTGGCTAACCCTTCCAAACATATGCATCTAGAAAGGGATGGCTGGATTTTTTGTATATTTACAGCTTCCGGGCATAGTGGCAGTGAATTTCCAAGTTAATTTTTTATTGTATCTCCAAAAATTTGAATAATTCGTATGATGGCAGTGAATTTAGTAGAGCTAGTCTGATTAAGTGCTACATCATGGACGTCTTTAGGGCCAGGAGGGGAGGTAGGGCTGCCAATGTTGTTTCAAGGGGAAGGAAGAAGGGGCGGCTAAGCCATTAAAAAATATTGAAAACTTCTTGTTGGAATTAATACACAATTTGATGGTAACATTAAATTGATGAGGTTTATTAATGCTACAGCATCTCTTTCTTGTGAATTTAAGAATTTGGTGACACTTGTTATTTTTCATCATTTCATCAGACTTTGAATGTCATGAGTAATGATTTGATCATCAATATAGCCAATGCCCGAAGTGCCAAGAGAGCTTGACTTCATCTTCACTTATTAAATAACTCTGGTGGGTAGTTGAGCCCAGCATTGCAGTGCTGCACTCAATATCCTTCTCAGTATGGCCTATAGACGCTCAGTATTAAATAATTTTTTGTTGGCTTTTATACTCAGCTGATCTATTCACGGTTTAGACCTTGTTTGCAAGAAATTTATTTTTTTTACAAAACTTCACAAATACCATATGCCCCTCCGCTTCATGTTTGCAGGAACTTTCCATGCATCCGTGCAGTTATCAAGAACATTATGCAACTTAGCTGATCTTTTATTCAATAGAAGGTATGGTTTTCTGGGGTACAAATGAATACAAATTATTATTATTATTATTATTTTACTCATTGCATTTCAGTGGTAGATTCTAACTGGGTGAATGTGTGATAACTCATCAATAGTGTAAAAGAAAGAAGATATAATACTGTACACCAAAGAGAAATAAAAGTAAAAGGGCACTGATTTGAGCTTCATTTTTACAAATTAGTATGAGAATGGATGGAAAGAAAGTTGTGGTTTATGGAAAAGATAAAGAAAGGTTGGGCAAGAAATCTTTCTTCATTATGGAAGAGATAAAGAAAGGTTGGGCAAGAAAACTTTCTTTATTAGAAAGAATAATAGAAAGAAGCAAGAGAAAAGGGATGCATTGGGACTTGGAAGAGGGATATCAGGGGTTCAAACAAAAAGGTCTCAAAGTCACATAATTTAAACTTTAAAGCTCCACAGAGCCTTTCTTATGATGATGTTTAATAAAGGTGGGCCTTCCTCCTCCTCCTCTCTCTCTCTCTCTCTCTCTCTCTCATTCATTTCTGTCATTCCTTTGTTGTCCTTTTCCACTATATGCTATTTGCTTGGTTAGGTCTTCAGGAGTCCACTTCCATGGCTTCCTATCACTGCTTCTCATGGCATGTGTTCAGGCAGTTAGTGCATGTTGTTCTTCCTTGATTAGGAAACAAGCTTTATTTCTTGATCTCTTTCCTTTCCAGATCCTTAGGTTGTTTTTGATTGATGTTCCTTTCCACACTACTTCGATGCATCTGTATTATTTTACCATTATTTTCTGTTTTTTCACTTAATTATTTTTGAAGTAGCTCATCCCTTGCATACCCTTCTACATCGTTATTTCACCTTCTCTAGGTTTTGTTGTCTTTGTTTTTTTTTTTTCATCCTATTGTTATAGATTACTATGTTACTTGAATTGCATGTGATACGGTACGTTTAATTATTTAAATGCCTGCCTTTGCTGTGTCTGCAAGTATTGTTTATATTCTTGCTATTTATTATATTCACTGTTATAAATGTTCCTTTCTGTTATACAATACCAAGAAATGGTGGTCTGGGGCCCGAACAACTGGTGTCATGTCCTTAAAACACTTATTTATATGCATGCAACCCTAGGTCATGTCTGTGTTACTAGAGCAAGTTAGAGATGAGGTTTGTGCTTTTACTAAAAGTATATAATTTGATTTTTATTTATGATTTTGGCCTGTAGCTAAATTACTTTCTTAATGTCTAATATAACTTCAAAGGAGTCTAGTTTGTAGTCCATCAGTTTCTGGTTTGGCACAGGAGCTTATGAATTCACATACTGTGTGATTAGGGGTGGGACCATACTTTACCTAAGGATCAGTTTGGTTGCAAGAGAACCTGTCGAAGAAAAACATATTTCTATTACCTTTTCTGCCTTTTAGTATATTAGAAAACTAAGATCTGGTTCCCTGAAAGGTAGTGTGGCCATCACTCAAAATATGCTATATGCTTATTGGGACTTGAGAAATGCCTTTCTTTTTTTATTTTCTTTTTAATTGGATGGATATATAAAGAATTTTATACTAGCTGCAAAAATGGTGATTCAAGGAAACCCCCAAAAAATTCTCCATATATTTTATTTTTCTTGCAAAGCAAATGCTCGAAAAGGTGTTTTATCCTAAGGGAAGAAATGTTTTTCCTGGATTTTTGCTTGCAAGTAAACAACACCCAAGCAGAACATGTCCTAGTAACAATCAACCAATTTGTCAGAAATAAGGGAATACCTCTATGGATAATAATGCCTCTTCTATTTTCAAATTGTTTCATAGGATGTGTTGGAATGAGTTGTCAAAAATCTATGGAGTAAGAACACGATAGTTTAATCCAAGGTTTGTTGTGCCAGTTGATGCCATATCGTACCCGGTGTACCATACTATACCGGAACCAAATCGGTATGCAATCTTTTACCATACCATCAATCAATACACCTTACCATCCCGTATCGTGCTGCATACCAATATTATAATAGGATGGTACTGGTACAGGATTTGGTACTAAGATGGCGAACTTTGGTTTAATCCTTTAGATATATGAGTTGTTATACTATTCATTTGAATCTGATGTTCCTAGGATACAAGTTTTAGTGTCTGCTAAAACTTTATGTACAAATAATATCAAACATCTCATACTTATGTGAGCAGATCCACTTGTGAATCATCATGTTTAAGCTAAATATACTGAATGTACATATGCTTTCTAAGTTTCTATACATATGCTTTTCTAAGTTCCTATGTGAAGCGTGCATTCTTCTTATGTGCTTCATGCAGTTGTTTACAGGATATTCTCCTTTTTCTGTTCCCATTCCTTTTTCATTTCTATTTTCATGACGTGCAACTAAATTTCTCCTCATGGTTGTTATTCATATATTCTGTTTTGAGGATATAGTTAGTTGTCCTGTTTGAAGTTGCCTCTCTGAGGACTTCGTTCTTTTTGTTAATTTTTCATATTGTAGGTTTGAAACATGAATTATATGGTCATTATTTGTTAACAATTTGTGTGCTGGGTCTTTATGTACATCACATAAAATATGTTTCTCCATTTTGCTGTCAGGGTCTGTAGTTTAGTTTTGGCATCTCAAGGGTATTCTTGCTCTTTGTATCATTCTGTGGCTGATGGAGGCTAGGGGACATGATGATGGTAGAGACCGTGGGTTAAGCAAGCTACCAAAGAAAGTTGAAACCATTAGAATGGAACCTGAGATGAGGGGTTGAATAATTTACACTTTTGCATGTAACTGGGGGGGGGGGGGGGGCGGGACAAGTGCTGAAGATGAAGATGACCCTTCTACAAGGAATTTGACAAATCATTATGAATATTATGAGGAATTGAGACATATGTGATAGATTGGCTAAAATTACGGAGGATAGGTGACTATTGGATTAGTGTGGTTTCATAGTCTATTTTTCAGGTTATCTTTTAAGAATTTGGGATTGGGATGGTAATGCCAAGCACTTTGAGTGGAAAGATAGTGAAGGATGAGAAATTGCAGATATCCAACATGGAGCTTAATGGTCATTGCAAACAACCATAGTTGAAAAAGTGGAGATAGGGAAAATCATAATGCAAACCTAGTTACAAGAGAAGGCGGACCCATGATTGCCCCTTTTGAATGTTGTCCAATTAGAACTTCTTGGGCTTTTTATTTTGTCATTATTGCAATTTCTACTGATGAAACATTTCATGTGTTTCTCTACCATTTTATGTGGATTGGATGATAAGAAGAAAACAGACTATCCTTATGTTACCGTACATTAGACAGTGGCTGGTAAGATGGAAATGTGATATATGATCTTGCAATTGCTCAAGTCAAACATACTATTCTTGAAAACTTTTCAAAAGGGACACTTCTAATCAAGGTTTTTGGTACTGATACCGGTGACCATGCCGGTCGCCGGTCGGTACGGTTTGGTATTGGTACCGAACCATACCGACATATGGTACGGATAGCGTTTCGATCAAACCAGTACACAAATTTTTTTTGGTTGTTTTTTATTATTTTTCAAGAAAATATTCAATAATTTTTTTTTGAAAAAAAATATTTAAATTATTATTCAATGATATTAATTAATATTTGTATCCTTCGAAATTCGGAAATAATGTTAATCGTATGTGATGCGAATCTAAAATATATAAATCAGATATCATTGGATCTTAATATGCTTAAATTAATTAAAAAAATCTTTTCAATATAAAATACGTACTATTCATCAAAATCCGGTCGACCGTCGATGTCCATACATAGTAGGATCATTTACATATTTAGAAGAAACATCAGTCCAGCTAGATCCATAAGGCAGGCGTGCTAGATCATAACTCATCCTCAAAGTATCACTAAGATTCTGACTTTAAGCGGTATCCTCGGATTGATTGTATGGTTGTGAAGGAGCCCATCCAAATATACCAGTAGCAAAATCCGATTCATAAGATGCTTCGAGCTGCATAGGATAGTAGCCACTAGAAGATGTCTCTAATGCACCATATCCATATATGTAGGGATCATAGGATGACTGTGGCTGCAGATAGGAGGATCTAGAATACGAAGATGAAGCTGATATATCTATGGATCCTACTCTATGTGCGAGATAATCTGCAGCTACATCATGTCCTGAACGACCTCATGGAGCCCATCGTCTGTATGAAATCGTATCACCGCGGGCTCTATCAGGATGTACACCGTGGTTCCTATCCTATGTGGCGTGCGTAAACTGAGACTCACTAATGAATCGAAGACTACCAACTGGCTCTGGCTGTGTCTCCTTTCCGTCGGTCCCTTTATGATCATCAGATTCATTACTAGCTAAAGAACTACCACTATTGGTCCTTCTGGTATTTGAATATGAGTGAACCGAATGTTCGGGCTCTATTGGTGTTGTACTTGCTCTTTCTTTTTTTTTGCTAATATCTCGCTTTGGCTGCCTAGGCTGTGAGGGCGGATGCTGTGGCGTATTGGCTGGATGTCTAGGTGGAATGTTGCTGCTGGCCCACTGAGAGGCGTCCATCCTAGCCTCGCTAGCAACAAAACTAGCTGGTCATGGAGGCGATCCTGGCTCATCAAGCTTTGAATCCTGCTATTGACTCATAATCCATCCGATTATTGGATTATCTTCATCTTCAGCAACAAAATCACTACAAGGTGGATCCGAATACTTCAGCTGAACTTCCTTCTGAATGAATTTGACCCTTAATCTCAGATTATAGTGTACATATAAAAGATCGTTGAGGCCTTTCTGTTTCAGACGGTTCCTCTGCTTGCTGTGGATAAGAGCAAAGGTCGATCAGTTACGCTCACATTCACTCGATGAAACCGTCTGGAAGAGGATCTTGATGGCAAGATCCCTCAGATGTCATGCAGATCCGCCAAAATGCACCCACCATTCAACTGTAAAATAATTAAAAATCACGAAAATAAAAAAAAAAGATTGAATATAAAAATAAATTTATTGATATATACCTGAATTTATCTTTGATTTGCTTTTAACTGCTACATTACTTTCAAATGATTTTGTGCCCTTTCTAAATATTTTCATTTGTAAAAGAATATTTGTTATAAACTTATAATATCTTATTTATCAAAGACATCGCTAAGTTAATAAACATCACTGAACTTAACTTATTCAAGATGCATAGCTGCGATATCTGCATTGGGCTCCATCTTATCTGTTACATTTCATAGAGCGGATAAAAGCTCTTCATCAATGCCAATTCCAGATATGGAGTACTGGAACCTCGGATTCAGATAGTAAGCTGCATATAGATTGTCATAATTGAACAACTTTATTTATATAAATTTTCAAAAAGTTGTTGATTTGCTGCTTATACGCTAAGTGCAACTTCTGTTAGATATGTGTGCCCTAGAAGTCAGAATTGGCTGACACTTGTAATACACTTTTAGGGGCAAAATTGTAATTTTGACTATAAATAATAAAATAAATTATTTTCTATCACAAATGTGTATTTAGTGTCTATGATACATCTCTTGAGTTAATGGTAATGATAATTCATATTTTTCAAGAGTTGAAAATTTAAGACATGAATTTTCATTTATTAACTCATAAAATGCTCCTGACCGTAGGATCGTCATGAGGATGGTGATTGATCCGGAAGGTTAGTGTACAATCGCTTCTTCATAATAGATGAGTCTTGAGTCTACGGTGTAGAGACACTGGAGCGAGAGTACAGGTACTCGTTAGAGAATGAGGGCACTGAGCGTGACCACCTCGAGTAGTCATAAGGAAGTCTACCTTCTCGTCGATGACTGACTCGAAGCTGTAGTGGTGTGTCTGGTTCTTTGACTTGAGGTGCATCGGCAGTTCACCTTGAGGGTGTTATAGTTTGACTACACCATGACTCGGTCTCCTAGCCATTCGAAATCCTGAGGTGTATGTTGGCTATAGCATGTTCATTGTAGGAATTGGATTGCACCAAGATGGAATCTATCTACCTCGGTGGATGAGGAGCAGCCCTATGATGATCATGAGAATCAAGTCCATAAGCCCATGGCCATGGCAGAGAGTGAAATAATAGAAAGAGTTTCTATTAAGGTTTTCACATCGGACTTGAATCAAATGATTAAATCATATGATAGAAATTAGGGTTTGACGAGTTCACCTTAACCCTAATCTGATCGGGGCTTAAGATAGAAGAACTTAATCACACAAGTAGCTGCACCGAGAGGTTCATTTTCAGTTTTGATGGGTTGCCACCATATACTGCTAGGTGTCACTAGTGAATTTTGGGAGCAATTAGAATGATTTAGATGATCGATCATTCCAGTTGTCTGAATCAGAAGAGTTCTGATCCATCGAAAGGAGTTTCGATGATGTCGATGATGGAGATCATGACATATCCCATTACCATATAGAACTGAACCTAACTGGATCACACAAA
Source organism: Cocos nucifera (assembly GCA_006176705.1). Lineage (NCBI taxonomy): Eukaryota > Viridiplantae > Streptophyta > Magnoliopsida > Arecales > Arecaceae > Cocos > Cocos nucifera. Next base: position 130,180 of record QRFJ01002746.1, read on the forward strand.
CAAAGGTTTGGATCTGGATATCAAGTTCAATTGATTTGAATTAGATTCAATTAGGTTCAAGAAAATCATGCTAGCACACGATTGAACCTAACGTTCTCCTTTTATTATCATTAAAAGTTATCTCGACTGAGCCAAATGTGTTTGTGCTCGCTCAGGTATTTTACTTGGTTTGACTGGAGCTTGTCCAGGTCAGAAAAGGATTATCTTAATTTATGAGATAAATTTGAGACAACATCTACCATTTTTCGTCACCTGCTAATTCTTGCCCTTTGACTTTGGTCAAACGTTGACCTTTGACCCTTGAACATCTGCCCATGTGTAATGCACTTATTGGAGAGCAGATAGGGGCTTGTCCCCTTACTGGAATTTGGAAAGGAGGGGGTGCACGCCTAGGATGGCGTGCGCCCATGGATAGGGATGCCTGGAGTCCCATACGGATGGGACTCCAGGTTGCTTCTTAGATTCTACTTAGGTGATCTTTACCTATAGACTTTGACCAGTCTTAGGCGCCATCTAAGGATGAATTAGTAGGGCTCTCATCTGATTGGATCAGATGATGTCATCCCACCAATCAGATTTAGATCTGATTGCACGAAGCAACGCGATTGGTCGGGATGATGTGGCACTGCATGGCGCAGTAGGGTCTATAAATAAACCCTGTCTGCACCCAACTTAAAAAGAGCCCCCTCTTAGCCACGTCCCAAGACTGCCCCTCTCTCTTTTCCACGCCATCTTCTGATCCTCTCTCCTCTCCACGTCCAAGGAAAGTTGGGCTCCAGTTTGGTGCAATCCAGGCAGGAAAAGGCTGACGAGAAAGGAAGAAGACAGCACTGCTGCAGAGACGACTGCTGATCTTTAGAAGGAGTTTTGAAGATCCTTCAAATCAGATCCAGATCTGATTTTTGGAGAGGTGATAAAGGTTTCCAGATCCAACTCGAGTGGATATCGATAGAGGCCAGGTGCTTGCGTGGCTAGATCCAGAATCTCAGACAATCAGTAGGATAATCAAAGGGTAATCGGATTATCCACATCAAGATATAAATTAAATTAGATTTAATTTAATTTATTTTTATTTTATTAGATCTATAAAATCAGATCTGAAATATCTCAGATCTGATATGGATGCTTGAGAAAAATTTTTAAAATATCTCTCTTAATCCGATCAGATCTGAATGAATCTGATCCAGGAAATCAGGATTTTTCTTCAACTGGTATCAAAGTCAGGTTCAATAAAAATTGTTTAGATCTGATTTTTAATTTATTTTAATCTAATAATTGATGATTTCAGATGTCACATGAGATGTGATTAGATCTGAAATCAGAAAAAAATTAAAATTAAATAAAATAGATCTAAGTTCTACAATATGCATGACTAGTTGTAAAATAGAATAGTTCTATACATAGTTTTTGCATGATCATGATTTATTTTGATTAAATTATGATTTTAGATCTATTTATTTTTTATTTTCTGATGATTATAAATGTTATAATAAGATCTGAAAAACAGAAAATAAAATTATTTAATTTTTAGATCATATGAGATATGATGATTGCATGTCTAGACTAGTTGTAGAATAGTTCTACATAGTTCTCTAGATTAGAATTTATTTTGATGTGATCAATTTAAATCTGATTTTTCAGATAATTATGAGATAATTTAGATCTGAAAAACATGCATGCATGATACATGAGATGTATACAAAGCATGTATTAAGTTAGATCAAATTTTATATATATGATGTAGATCTAACTAGTTTTGTAGATTTATATTTTTATTAAGGCATT
>QRFJ01002746.1:132964-217496 GCA_006176705.1 Cocos nucifera
ATAGGATATCCTAAAGAGTCATTAGGATACTATTTCTACATTCCAGAAGACCACAATGTGATTGTGAGTCGACATGCCATATTTCTTGAAAAATAGTTTATTCAAGATAGTGGCATTGGAAAGCAGATTAAGCTTGATGAGAAAGTCTCACAAGCAGAACGAGCTAAGGACCAAGTGGAACCAAATCAGGTTGAGCCAATAAGAACACTACCTCCTCCACCTCGTAGATCGGAAAGAGTTTCCCGTCCCCCTGAAAGATACTTAGGTATTATTTCAGAGGATGTAGAGGAAATGTTCCTCATAGGTAATGGTGCTCATGGTGATGATCCCAAAACCTACAACGAGGCGATATCAGATATCGACTCCGAGAAATGGCTTGAGGCAATGAAGTCAGAGATCGACTCGATGCACTCAAACCAAGTCTGGACCTTGGTAGATCCACCAGAAGGTATAGTACCTATTGGGTGTAAATGGATCTTCAAGAGAAAGATTGGTGCAGATGGGAATGTGGAGACATTCAAGGCTAGACTGGTGGCAAAAGGTTATAGTCAACGCGAAGGCATTGACTATCAGGATACCTTTTCCCCAGGTAGCTATGCTAAAATCCATCCGCACATTGCTTGCTGTTGCAGCCTATTTCGATTATGAAATATGGCAAATGGACGTGAAAACGGCATTCCTAAATGGATATCTTGAGGAAGATATCTATATGGAACAGCCGCTAGGTTTCACATCCAGTGATACTGATCACAAGGTTTGCAAGCTGCAAAGGTCCATATATGGACTTAAGCAAGCATCTCGGAGCTGGAACACTCGTTTCAATGATGTGATCAAAAAGTTTGGTTTCATCAAAAACGTAAGAGGAACCATGTGTTTTCAAAAGGGTCAGTGGGAGCGCTGTTGTCTTCCTCGTATTGTACGTGGATGACATCCTCCTTATTGGGAATGATATTCCCATGTTGACATCAGTCAAGATGTGGTTGTCCAAGGAATTCTCCATGAAAGACCTAGGTGAAGCATCCTTTATTCTAGGAATTAAGGTCTATAGGGATAGACCGAATAGGATGCTAGGACTTTCACAGAAGATGTACATAGAGGAAGTACTAAAGAGGTTTAGTATGGAAAACTCTAAGAGGGGATTAATACCCTTCAGACATGGTATTCATCTTTCCAAGAAGATGTGCCCCAGCACACCTGAGGAAATAGAACGCATGAGCAAGATCCCTTATGCTTCTGCAATAGGGAGCCTCATGTATGCCATGCTATGTACACGACCTGATATAGCCCATGCTGTGAGTGTCACAAGCAGATATCAGTCAAATCCAGGTGAAGAACACTGGACTTCTGTGAAATGTATCCTTAAGTACTTGAGAAGAACTAAGGATATGATGTTGGTCTTTGGTAATGGAGAACTCCAAGTCCAGGGATACACAGACTCGGATTTCATGTCCGATATAGATGATCGAAAGTCGACATCTGGGAGTCTGTTTGTGTGCAATGGTGGAGCTGTCAGCTGGAAGAGTTTCAAGCAAACTGTGATAGCAGATTCCACCATGGAAGCAGAATATATAGTTGCATCAGAGGCTGCAAAGGAAGCATTCTGGTATAAGAAGTTTGCTGCAGAAATCAGAGTAATGCAATCAGATGCCATTCCTCTGTACTGTGACAACAATGGCGCCATAGCCCTTGCTAAGGAGCCGAGGTCTCACCAGAAATCCAAGCACATTGAGCGGCGATACCACCTCATCCGCGATTACCTCGAGAAGGGTTATGTCGAGGTCAAGAGAGTCAACTCCGCAGATAATGTGGCAGACCCACTTACAAAGCCGTTGGGCCAGCAGAAGATCGAAGCCCACCTTGAGAAGATGGGACTTAGACTTGTAGCCAATTGGCTTTAGGACAAGTGGGAGATTGTTAGATATATGTGCCCTAGAAGCCAGAATTGGCTGACACTTGTAATACACTTCTAGGGGCAAAATTATAATTTTGACTATAATTAATAAAATGGGTTATTTTCTATCACATATGTGTATTTAGTGTCTGTGATACATCCCTTTGAGTTAATGGTAATGATAATTCATATTTTCAAGAGTTGAAAATTTAAGACATGAATAATCATTATTAACTCATAAAATGCTCCCGACCATAGGATCATCACGAGGATGGTGATTGATCCGGAAGGTTGGTGTACAATCGCTTCTTCTTTAGTAGATGAGTCTTGAGTCTACGGTGTGGAGACACCGGAGCGAGAGTACAGGTACTCGTTAGAGAACGAGGGCACTGAGCGTGACCACCTCGAGTAGTCATTAGGAAGTCTACCTTCTCGTCAATGACTGACTCGATGCTGCAGTAGTGTGTCTGGTTCTTTGACCTGAGATGCATCGGCAGTTCACCTTGAGGGTGTTATAGTTTGACTACACCATTACTCGGTCTCCTAGCCATATGGAACCCTGAGGTGTATGTTGGCTATAGCATGTTCATTGTAGGAACTGGATTGCATCAAGATGGAATCTATCTACCTCGGTGGTAGAGGAGCAGCCCTATGATGATCATGAGAATCAAGTCCAGAAGCCCATGGCCATGGCAGAGTGAAATAATAGAAAGAGTTTCTATTTAGATTTTCACATTGGACTCGAATCGAATGATTACATCATATGACAGAGACTAGGGTTTGACGAGTTCACCTTAACCCTAATCTGATCGGGGCTCAAGATAGAAGAACTTAATCACACAGGTAGCTGCACCAAGAGGTTCGCATTCAGCTTTGATGGGTTGCCACCATATACTGCTAGGTGTCACTGGTGGATTTTGGGAGCAATTAGAATGATTTAGATGATCGATCATTCTAGCTGTCTCGAATCAGAAGAGTTCTGATCCATCGAAAAGGAGTTTCGATGATGTCGATGATAGAGATCATGACATATCCCATTACCATACAGAACTGAACCTAACTGGGTCACACAAACAAGGGTTTGAATCTGGTGATCATCAATTGAACTGATCTAGTTCAATTGATCTGAATGAGATTCAATTAGGTTCAAGAAAATCGTGCTAGCACTCGATTGAACCTAACGTTCTTCTTTTATTATCATTAAAAAGTTGTCTCTGACTGAGCCAAAGGAGTTTGTGCTCAATCAGAGTACCTTCATATGGTCTGACTGGAGGTTGTCCAAGTCAGAAAAGGTTGTCTTATTTATGAGATAAATTTGAGACAACACCTGCCATTTTTGTCACCTGCTAATTTCTTGTCCTTTGACTTTGGTCAAACGTCTGACCTTTGACCCTTGAACATCTTGACCCATGTGTAATGCACTTATTGGAGAGCAGGTAGGGGGCTTATCCCCTTACTGAAATTTGGAAAGGAGGGGGCGCACGCCTAGGATGGCATGCGCCCATGGATAGGGACGCCTGGAGTCCCATACGGATGTAGGACTCCAGGTTGCCTTCTTGGATTCCAATTAGAGTGACCCTTACTATAGACTTTGACCAGTCTTAGGCACCATCTAAGGATGAATTAGTAGGGGCTCTCATCTGATTGGAATCCAGGGATCTCTATCCCATCCAATCAGATTTAGATCTGATTTCACAAAGCAACGTGATTGGCCGGGATGATGTGGCACTGCATGGATCGCAGCAGGGTCTATAAATAAGACCCTGTCTGCGTCCAACTTAAAAAGAGCCCCCTCTTAGCCACGCCCCAAGGCTGCCTCTCTCCCTCCTTTCCACGCCATAGCTTCTGATCCTCTCTCTCCTCTCCATGTCCTAAGGAAAGTTTTGGACTCCAGTTTGGTGCGATCTAGGTCAAGAAAAGATTGACGATCAAAAGGAAGAAGGCTGCACTGCTGCAGAAAGGACGACTGCTGATCTTCAAAAGGAGTTTTGAAGATCCTCCAAATCAGATCCAGATCTGATTTTTGGAGAGTGTGATAAAGGAAGAAGAGGATCTTCCAGATCCAGCTCGAGTGGATACCGGTAGAGGCCAGGCGCTTGCGTGGTTAAGATCCAGAACCTTCCGCTGCAATCAGCAGAATAATCAAAGGGTAATCGGATTACCCACATCAAGATATAAATTAAATTAGATTTAATTTAATTTATTTTTATTTTATTAGATCTATAAAATCAGATCTAAAACATCTCAGATCTGATATGGATGCTTGAGAGAAATTTTTGAAATATCTCTCTTGATCCGATCAGATCTGAACGAACATGATTCGAAAAATCAGGATTTTTCTTCAACTTCCTACCCATCTGATAACCCCATCGACGGTCGATGATTTCGATGTACTCATATGCATGTCTTGGATCTGCCATCTCGATTTGTTCCTTTGTCCTCTCCATCATATGATATAGGAAGCCCATCTGAGGGTATCGCTCACCATCGACAACTCGAAGCACTTCATACATAGGCTTTATAACCGCCACTATCCTCTAAGCCTGCTGCCATAATGACTGTCTCGTCACTAGGCTCTTCACAATGCTCCCCTCAGTGCCTGCCCTTGCATATCTACTCTCCTGCCATTCACTACTGACAAACATTTGATGCAGCTATATTTTTCTATCAATCAGGCTATCAAGTGCTATATAATTGATAGCAAAACGTGTGACACCTGATCTCAATATATCACCTCCAACATACTGCCGCATCAATGATAGGACCCATGTATGATTATAAATAAATCTGGTGATGCTCTATGCTGACTCTACTGTTTTCCGCACCCTACAAATCTTTTCAATATCCATCAATATCAGATCAATACAATGCGCAGCACAGGAGGTCCAAAAAATATGTGGTCGCTGCTCCATCAACAACTCTCCTACAGCCTTATATTGTGGTCTATTATCTGTAATAACCTGCACGACATTCCGTTCTCCTATTTGATCAATCACCTTCTCCATCAATTTAAGGATGTAGCTAGCATCGTGCACCTCAGTTGAAGCATCAATAGATTTATGAAAAAATGTTCTTCCATCACAATATGTCAAGAAGTTGATGATGCTTCGTCTAGTAGGATCAGTCCAACCATCACACATCACAGTCAATCCCACTTGCTCTTAAATGATGCAATCCACTTCTCTAAATCCTCCTTATTACTTTCAAGAAGCTCACCATGGATATCTCTTGGTCCTGGAGGTTTAACACTTGGATCGGCAACCTATATAGATGAAATGGTAGAGCGATAATATGGATTGTCTGCAGCATTCGCTGGGATGTGGCTGAAGTGAAACCAAGATCCAATAGCTCGCCACATATCCCTCTTCTTATCTTTCTTCAACATACTATCAATCCTTTGTTGCTTAGAATCTCTACTAGGAAAGGCATGTGTATCCAAATCATGAATAGTAGCTCCTGTTGAAATCTCCCTAGAGGATTTCTTTCTACTACCAAATGCTCCCAACATGGATGTAAGATGGCTGCTGCCTCTACTGGTGGTTCTAACTGAGGATGTCCTCTTAAATCGTGACTCAGACTCTGCTGCAGTGTTTCCTGAGCCTGATCCGCCCTTATAAACTGATGGCCCAAATGAAGCTTTATGCCTCCTGGCCAGCTCCTCTAACTGCCATTGATCATCCATGCTTGCCTGAATGGTAGCATCGATCTGTGCCTGTTCATCATCTAGAGCAGATCCTTCCTCTGATTTTCTAGAGTGATAAAAAGGTTGCTCTGCTGCTCGACGGTCCACCTCTGCCTTCTTTAAATTTTTTTCTTTGTTGATTTAAAATCAGCGAAGTGCTTCTTCATCAACTGACGGACCTTCTGTGGATACTTACGGCACAGCTACATTCGGATGGCTGCCAGCCAAATGTTGCTTTAATCGTGTTATCCCTTCTCTTTTGAATTCTATGTTACACCATTTACATCTCCAATGATGCCGGCCTGAGAGCATCTCTTCATGCTCTCAACCAATGTCACGCTCCGGATCCTTCTTTCGTGATGGATCCATTTCTGAAAATTGACAAGCACATTATTTTAATAATTACATAAAAATGATAGATTTTATTTATCTTATTTTTTATATTTTATAAATTATTTAATTATTTTTATTAATTTTTTTTAAAAAATTATATTAAAAAATAATAAAATAAAAAAAAATTGATCTTACATTCATGTAGAATTCTATCATTAATGCTACATATAAATTTCTTAGCCCGTGAACATGTATAAAATACTATTATTTTTTGAAATTTAGATTTAAAATACTATGCATAAGATGTGTTAAAATATTGATAAATCGACACCAAATTTATGTCGAAAGTAGCTTGTAAGTCCTTCATTAATAATATGAATTTATAGTTTTTTTTCAAAATTTATTTTTTTAAATAATTTTTTATTCTAAAAATATATATTTTAATTTTAAAAATTATATACTTAACGAAAATTAATGATTTTAGTGTCATTGTATAGATCATCCATAGATCTACAACATATTAAAATCATACAAAGAAAACAAAATTTTGACATAGTTTCTTATTTTTTCATTTTTCATGAATTTTTTTTAAAAAAAAGAGAAGAGAAGAGAGAGAGAGCTAGGATGAGTTACTTACCTTTAATCAATCTTCCTCCTTTGTTTTTCTGGTATTTCTGGAGTGGGAGGGCGAGCAAAAGTTTGAGGCGAATCCAAAAATAACGAGAGGAGGCTTCCTCTCTGCCTCTTTCCCTTAAATGAGCACCGAACCGTTTGGTTTGGTCTGAAACAAGGCCGAACCGACCGATTCAGGGCCGAACCGGACGGTTTCCTATTTTTTTATTTTTTTTCTGTGCCGTTTTTCACGGCCGAACCGGGTCGGTTTGGCGCCAGTTCGGTTCGGAATGCCCCGAACCGCCCGGTTTGGGTCGGTTCCAAAAACGCTGCTTCTAATTGAGACATGATGAAAATAATGTATAATATTTTTTCTCATCTTGGTCGAACTATTATAAAATTTAACAAATGTATTATCTTTTGATCATATGTGAAATTTCATACATAAAATGTTATACGTTTTATGTAAGGATCACTGTGCTGGTACCAGGACCTGTACGGTTTCCTGGCAACATGGTTCAGTATACCCCATGCCGTTCTTTGCCAAGCCTGTACCGACATAGCAGTGATGCGGGGGGGGGAGAGGAAAAGAAAGAGAGGGGGGAGAGGGGAAAGCGAGGGAAAGAGAGGGAGAAGGCTGGTAGAGGCGGGCAGAATGTGGCCAACATGGTGGAGAGGGCGGGGGAGGGGAAGAACAGAAGAGAGGAAAAGAAAGAGGGAGAGGGAGGGAGAGAGAGAGGGAGGGTAGCAGAAGGCTGGTAGATGGCTTGAGGGATTAGAGAGGGGCGAAGTTGGCAAGTGGGTTGCCAACTTCATTTAAACTCCTCAAAATAAAAAGGTGGCCCCCTTTGAGATCCCTATTTCGAACGAGGGGAACTAGAGGGCAGAACCATAGCATGACCCTCTCCAGCTCTTTGCAGCCCTCCACTGGCCATCCACCACTCTCCCTCTATCTCTCTCCCTTCCCCCCTCTCTTGCTCTCTTTTCCTCTCTTTCCCTCTCCCTCTCCCCCTCCTTCACTAGTTTCTCTATTTGAAGGCCAAATCATCCCAGTCCGCTGCTGTTGCGGCTTGATATGCCTCAAACCATGCAGCTTAGGATGGTTCTGCCGATGCTCTAATGTGTGATTTTCTAATTGCGACTTGGCAGCATTATCCATATAGATATCAAACATTTCTTCTATGCTAGCATGCTTATGTGCAAACATGTTTACCTATATATAATGCACTTTAATTTTGAGTTGCCATAACAAATATCTTCTTGGTCTCAGGTAAGGTATGTAGTGCACAAAATACATCTGCACCAAAATATTGACAACCTTGTCATTGGATACTCAATGTACACTGTTGGGGATAAACCCCGCTCCTGTCGAAGTCTGGTTCGATGCTCAGCCTAATGCAACAGGTAGCCACGGAAGAGTTTCAGCGGACGGGTCTTAGTCGAAATCCTTCAGCCAGTCGAACTCTTCAGCGGCCGAGCTCTTTCGGAATCCCAGCGGACGAACCTTAGCCGAACTCCATCAGCCTTCCGGACTCCTTGGTAGCCGAACTCCTTGCGGACTTCTCCGGCAGCCAGGCTTCTACGGAAGTCGAACTCCTTGCGGACTCCTCCAGCAGCCGGGCTTCTATGGAAGCCGAACTCTTTGCGGACTCCTTCAGTAGCCGGGCTTCTATGGAAGCCGAACTCTTTACAGACTGTTGACGGATTCCTACAGGTGATCCCACTACTGAACGGTTATACAACAATAATGATTGTCATTTATCACGACAATAACGATCGGCATTTATCAAGTCAATAACGATCGGCATTAATCAGGACGGTTACGACAATCATTAATTAAAGCGGTTACAACAAGCTCCGCCTATAAAAAGGATCCTTCAGATATGCTTACGCCAGGTTCTAAAAACTCTTCTCTCCTTTAAACTCTGTCGAACCCCGCACTGAGCACTCTATTTCTGTTGGTCAGAGCTAACTTGACCGTCGGAGGGTCCTGCCGGAGCTACCCCATCGACTCCGGACGGGACTTTGTTTTGTAGGTCATCGGCGGTGACCTCGTCCCCTTCCACTCCAGTTCGATCTGGCGTCAACCAAATTCTGCACCAACAAATTTGACGCTAGAAGGAGGGCCCCTCTGTTCTTGAGGTTCCCTCGATCTTAAAGGAGTGCTCAGCAGTGATCTAAAGTTCTTCCCATAAAAAATGCCTCTTAGAAAAGCTTCGATCCGACGATCAACGGCCTCCGCGGCCCGATCCCGCTCGGATCCGTCTGCTCCCACTCTAGCCCCGGCAACCCAGGTTCAATCTGTAGCTGCGATGGATGCGGAGCAGTTCAACCTGCTTGTCCAGTAGGTTCGTGGCCTCATGGAGGCGATGCAGGCAGTGCATGCCCCGCACCAGCAGGCTCCGGCACCGGCTTAACCGACGCGGGATTCTCTAGAGCCCTGTGGTCCGGTCCAGGAATGGCCGACTTGGGCTATCCGACCTCCGATTTCCGGAAGGAAGAAGCAGAGGAGGGAAGGCCCCTACTCGGACCATGACTCGACCCAGGGGGAAGCTTCGCACCCATTCTACCAGAAAACCTTGGAGATCAAAGACCGTGAAGATCTCTTGGATCAAAGGCTCTTATAAATGAGCCGACGGATCGAAGAACTCCATCACAATTCCTCCTCTCATAGTAATGATGTTTGTGCTGATCCTCCCTTTTCGCAGAAAATTATGCAGGATCGGTCCCGTCGAACTTCAAGCTCCCACAGTTCGAGAGTTACGATGGGACCACTGATTCAGTCGACCATCTGGAAGCCTTTCGGACGATGATGTTGCTTCATGGCGCACCAGACGCTATTTTGTGCCGAGCTTTCCCCTCAACCCTTAAGGGAGCCGCTAGGAACTGGTGCTCGGCACTTAAGCCGAGTACCATCTTATCGTTTGATCAGATGAGCTAGCAGTTCGCAGTCCACTTCGTCAGTAGTCGGTGTCCGCGTCGAAGTTCGAATTTCCTGATGAATGTCAAACAGAAGCAAGGGGAATCCATCCGGACTTATGTCATCCGGTTTAACGCCACGGCATTGGAGGTTCGGGACCTGGATCAGTCCGTTGTGATGGTCGTGCTCAAGGGCAGCCTTCAGAAGAATGACTTGCTGTTCTCCCTGGAAAAGAAATATCCCAGAGACTTTGCTGACATGCTAGCTCGGGCTGAAGGTTATGTCCAGGCTGAGGAGGCCTTCAAGACCAAGGACGATGAAGCTGGTGGCGAGCGGCAAGTTGGCGAGCCGGGCAGGCCCGTCGAAGAAGGGAAGCCGAGTAAAGCTCGACTGCATTCCCGGACTCCTTCTGGGTGCAGGCGAGTCCGAACTCCCCCTCGGGCCCGATGGCGGGGAAGCCCCGACGGAAGGACACACCGAGGTTCTCCCCAACGGAGATTTTACAACTACGTCCCCCTTAACGCTCCGAAAACCCAAGTGCTGATGGAAATCAGGGAACAACTTCTGAGACCTGAGAGGATGCGTTCCCACCCCAGCAAATGCAATCCCAATAAGTTCTGCCTTTATCATCGTGACCACGGCCATGACACTGAGGAGTGCATCCAACTCCAAGATGAGATCGAAGAGCTCGTCAGGTGTGGTAGACTTGGTCGATTCCTGCGGAGACGGCCTGAAGGACGAGAGGATCGGCTGAGAGCGCTACCACCGAGGGGGGAGGACCAAGAAGATCGGCCGCCTCTCGATGTCATCAATACTATCTCGAGGGGACTTCAACAAGAAGAGGCCAGCGGATCCGAAGGATCGGTGAAGAAACAGAGGACCGAGAAATCTGTGACCTTTACCGAGGCGGACGTTCAGGAGGTTCAATTTCCGCACAATGATGCGGTTATAATCTCTTTGAACATTGCCGATTATGATGTACGCTGCGTTTTAGTGGATAATGGAAGTTCGGTCGATGTGTTGTTTTACGATGCCTTCTCAAAAATGTCCTTACCCAATGACCACTTGGGGCTTATGAACTCTCCGCTGATAGGATTCACTGGCAACACCATACCAGTTGAGGGCATAATAACTTTGGTTGTGACAGCAGGGCAATGCTCGAAACTGGCCAAAGCGCAAGTCGATTTCCTAGTTGTGAGAATTCCATCCGCTTACAATGCCATTCTTGGCCGACCTGGTCTAAATGCACTTCGGACGGTGGTGTCAACCTATTATTTGAAGATGAAATTTTCGACAAGTCACGGTATCGGAGAGGTCAGGGGAGACCAGACTTTGGTGAGGCATTGCTACTCGATCGCCCTACATAAGGGAGAGCAGTTCGACTCTTATCTTGTTGACGAATTGGATGTCCGAGACGACCTCACTGAAGAGCGGGGCGAGCCTATGGAGGACCTCATCTCTGTGCCCTTAAACGATGGGAACGTCGAGCATGCGGTGCAGAACGGCTCCAACTTGGTAGGCGAAGTTCGGGAGCAACTCGTTACCTTCCTTAGAAGAAACGCGGACATCTTCGCCTGGACCTCAGCAGACATGCCAGGGATTGACGCTGAGGTCATGGAACATTGACTGGCTGTCGACCCGAGGCATCGGCCGATAAAAGAAAAGATGCGCCACCACGCCCCGGAGAGGCAGAAAGCAATCGCCGAAGAAGTAGACAAGCTCCTCAAAGCCGGATTCATTTGGGAGGTTAATTATCTGACCTGGATTTCAAATGTGGTCCTCGTCAAAAAGGCAAACAACAAGTGGAGGATGTGCATTGACTTCAAAAAGTTGAACAAGGCCTGCCCGAAAGACAGTTACCCTCTACCCAGGATTGATCAACTAGTGGACGCGACTTCGGGCTACGAGCTCCTCACTTTCATGGATGCCTTCTCTGGTTATAACTAGATCTAGATGGCGCCTGAGGACGAAAAGAAGACCGCTTTCATTACTGACCGTGGCCTTTATTATTACAGGGTCATGCCCTTTGGGCTTAAAAATGCAGGGGCAACGTACCAGCGTTTGGTCAATAAGATCTTCAAGGAGCAGATCGGCCGCAACATAGAGGTATATGTGGATGATATGCTCGTCAAAAGCTGAGCTTCAACAGATCACCTCACCGACCTTAAAGAGATCTTCGGTGCACTCAGGAAGCATAAGATGAAACTGAATCCGACCAAGTGCGCCTTTGGCGTGATCTCAGGAAAGTTTCTGGGGTTCATGGTGTCAAGATGCGAGATTGAAGTAAACTTCGAGAAAATTCGAGCCATTCAGGAGATGATTGCTCCGAAAACGATCAAAGAAGTTCAGCGTCTGATTGGGAAGGTGGCGTCCCTAAATTGTTTTGTCTCAAGGTCGGCCGAACGATGTGTGCTCTTCTTCCAAGTTCTCAGGCAACCAAAGAACTTCTGCTGGACGGCGGAGTACCAACAGGCATTCGAGGAACTTAAAAACTACCTCGGCTCATTCCCATTGCTAGCAAAGCCCGAACCTGGTAAGGAATTGTTCCTGTACCTAGCTCTCCCCGGTGGCCCTGGCGGCAGTCCTGGTCAAAGAGGAAGCGAAGATGCAGCGATCGGTCTACTACGTGAGTCGGATCTTGAGGGATGCGGGACTAGGTACTCAAGGTTAGAAAAATTGATTTACTCTCTTCTAATTGTTGCCCGGAGACTCCGACCTTATTTTCAGGAGCACACTATTACGGTCCTCACGGACCAACCAATAAAAGCAATCCTTCATCAAGCGGACGCTTCTGGAAGAATCGCAAAATGGACAATCGAGCTCACAGAGTTTGACATCAACTACCGGCCCAGGCCATCGATCAAGGCCCAGATATTAGTAGATTTTGTGTTAGAATGCACCATTCCAGTCGAAGCCGAGCCTAAACAGAATGAGATCGGCACCCTGCTATCGCAGCTGAACCTTCTCGAGGAAAGTGCCGACCTTCTCGAAGGCTTTTGGGCTCTGCATGTGGATGGCTCGTCCAACTCCGTCGGAGTTGGTGCGGGGCTGGTCTTAATTAGCCTCGAGGGCGTCGTCGCCGAGTATGCACTGCGCTTCGAGTTCCCTACGACCAACAATGGGGCCGAATATGAAGCGCTGATCGTCGGATTAAAAATAGCGAGGGAATTAAAAGTAGATCGACTTCAAGTCTACAGCGATTTTCAGCTGGTGGTATGCCAAGTTAATGGCAGCTACGAGGCGCGGGAGGACAGTATGGTAAGATACCTTAGGAAGGTGAGGGATTTGACCCCGGTCTTTGATAGTTTCGGCATTCGATAAATTTCGAGGGCGGAAAATGTAAGAGCCGATCTTCTCTCCAAGTTGGCCACTTCAGCCCCAGCCGAGCTTCCCAAAGAAGTATTCTTGGAGACTCTGAAGTGCCCAACCACAGAGGAACCCTAGGTCATTCTGTAGACGGAATTCGAGCCAAGCTGGATTGACCTGTTGGTCGCCTACTTCAAGGAGGGGGTCCTTCCTCATGATCCGAAAGAAGCTCGGAAGCTCAGGAATCAGGTCTCCCGCTACGTTTTACATGAAGGTAGGTTGTATAAGAGGTCATACTTCCTCCCGCTACTGAGATGTCTCCGATCTTCAGAGGCCGATCTCGCACTCTGGGAGGTGCACGAAGAACTCTGCGGAAGTCACATAGTAGCCAGGTCCTTGTTGCAAAGACTATTTCGGCAAGGGTACTATTGGCCGATCTTGTTTCGCGATTTCGTGGAGTATGTGAAGAAGTGCCACCACTGTCAGAAGAACGCAAACGTACAAAGACAGCCGGCCTGCGAGCTTGCTCCGCTAAGTGCACTTTGGCCATTTGCATAATGGGGAATGGATAGACTTGGCCCCTTTCCGACAGCGTCCGGACAGCGGAAGTTCCTCCTGATCGCGATCGACTATTTCACCAAGTAGGTTGAAGCCGAACCACTAGCGAATATTACCGAGGCTAAGGTGCAGGACTTCGTCTGGAAGTCACTAGTTTGCCAGTTCGGTCTGCCCCGAACTCTTATAACCGACAATAGGCGACAGTTCGCTGGGGCGAGGTTCGCCGAATTCTGCGAAGGACTAAACATCTTCCACCGCTTCACATCAGTGGCTCACCCACATGCCAATGGGGAAGCTGAGGTGACCAACCGAATCCTGCTGCAAGGCATCAAGACAAGGCTCGACTGTGCAAAGGGGGCCTGGGTGGACGAACTCTACCACATCCTCTGGGCATACCGAACTACACAAAGGGTGCC
Organism: Cocos nucifera; assembly: GCA_006176705.1. NCBI lineage: Eukaryota > Viridiplantae > Streptophyta > Magnoliopsida > Arecales > Arecaceae > Cocos > Cocos nucifera. The sequence goes on from QRFJ01002746.1 coordinate 146,683, forward strand.
GACTGGGGAAACATCCCTTGCCTTGGCCTTCGGCATGGAGGCAGTTATCCCAATTGAACTTAAGCTCCTGTCTGCACGAGTCGTGGGCTTCAACAAGCAACTCAACCCCCAGGACCTCAAAGTTAACCTCGACCTGCTGGAAAAAAAGAGAGAGGAAGCCCGCATCCGGATGGCAGCCTACAGACGGAAGGTGGCCCAGTACTACAACTCTAGAGTCAGAGGTAAGACGTTCAGAGTGGGGGACCTAGTGCTTCGACGAGCCGCCGTCTCTCAGCCTCAGAGCCAAGGAAAGCTCACCTCAAATTGAGAAGGTCCGTATAAAGTGGTGGAGGTCGTCCGGCCCGGAACTCATCGCCTGAAGGAGCTTGGAGGAATAGTGCTTCCTCGATCTTGGAACTCAGAAAATCTGAGGATGTATTACCAGTAAACTGCTTTTAATAAAACTCCTTCGTACAGCATTATTGTTTTCTGGTGCAAGAATTACATGATGATAGGAAAAAAGCGAGCGAAAGTGGTCCGTTAGGAACAGGAGGAGAACCTCGTCCTAATGCGGGCAAAGTCGAAGGCCTCGTTCACCTTAGACTAGATGGGGGGAGAGGTTCCGACAACGGCTCTTATGTGCCTCCATAGCCCATTAGGAATAGGAGGAGAACTTCGTCCTAATGCGAGCAAGGTCGAAGGCCTCGTTCATTTAGGACGGGATGGGGGGAGAGGTCCTGACAATAGCCCTTAGGTGCCCCCACAGTCCGTTAGAAACAGGAGAACCTCGTCCTAATGCGGGCAAAGTCGAAGGCCTCGTTCACCTTAGACGAGATGGGGGGAGAGGCCCTGATAACGGCCCTTATGTGCCCCACAATCTGTTAGGAACAGAAGGAGAACCTCGTCCTAACGTGAGCAAGGTCGAAGGCCTCGTTCATTTAGGACGGGATGGGGGGAGAGGCCCTGACAACGGCCCTTATGTGCCCCCCACAGCCCGTTAGGAACAGGAGGAAAACCTTGTCCTAACGCGAGTAAAGTCGAAGGCCTCGTTCATCTTAGACGAGATGGGGGGCCCTTATGTGCCCCCACAGCCCGTTAGGAATAGGAGAAGAACCTCGTCCTAACGCGAGCAAGGTCGAAGGCCTCGTTCATTTTAGGATGGGATGGGGGGAGAGGTCCTGACAACGGCCCTTATGTGCCCCCACAGTCTGTTAGGAACAGGAGGAGAACCTCGTCCTAACGCGAGCAAAGTCGAAGGCCTCGTTCACCTTAGACGAGATGGGGGGAGAGGTCCTGACAACGGTCCTTATATGCCCCCACAGTCGGTTAGGAACAGGAGGAGAATCTCGTTCTAACGCGAGCAAGGTCGAAGGCCTCGTTCACCTTAGACGAGATGGGGGGAGAGGCCCTGACAACGGTCCTTATATGCCTCCACAATCGGTTAGGAATAGGAGGAGAACCTCGTCCTAACGCGAGCAAGGTCGAAGGCCTCGTTCATTTAGGACGGGATGGGAGGAGAGGCCCTGACAACGGCCCTTATGTGTCCCCCACAGTCCGTTAGGAATAGGAGGAGAACCTTGTCCTAACGCGAGCAAAGTCGAACCTCATCCTAACACGAGCAGGTCAAAGACTTTTAACCTCGGCCGCAGGAGCTAAGATCTCCCCCGAGGCAACCTCGGCGAGAGATAAGATCTCTTCCAAGCGATCGCATCAACCTCGGCTAGAGATCAGACTTTCCTCGAGCGCTCGTATTAACCTCAGCTGTAGGAGATGAGATCTACTTCAACTTTGGCTGGAGATGAGATCTCCCCTGAGCTTCGACCTGAACCAGCACGGAACCCAGAAGAGGACATCGGCAGTCGCCTTTTCCGCACTTCCTTCCTTCGAGTTTCGAACTCGGGAGTGGGGGGACTATTGTTGGGGATAAACCCCGCTCCTGCCGAAGTCTGGTTCGATGCTCAGCCTAATGCAACAGGTAGCCATGGAAGAGCTTCAGCGGACGGGTCTTAGTCGAACTCCTTCAGCCGGTCGAACTCCTCAGCGGTCGAGCTCTTTCGGGATCCTAGTGGACGAACCTTAGCCGAACTCCATCAGCCTTCCGGATTCCTTGGTAGCCGAACTTCTTGTGGACTCCTCCGGCAGTCGGGCTTCTACGGAAGCCGAACTCCTTGCGGACTCCTCCAGTAGCCGGGCTTTTATGGAAGCCGAACTCCTTGCGGACTCCTCCCGCAGCCGGGATTCTACGGAAGCCGAACTCCTTGCGGACTCCTCCGACAGCCGAGCTTCTACGGAAGCCGAACTCTTTACGGACTCCTCCAGTAGCCGGGCTTCTATGGAAGCCGAACTCTTTACGGACTGTTGATGGATTCCTACAGGCGATCCCACTACTGAACGGTTACACAACAATAATGATTGTCATTTATCACGACAATAACGATCGGCATTTATCAAATCAATAATGATCGGCATTTATTAAATCAATAACGATCGGTATTGATCAGGACGGTTACGACAGTCATTAATCAAGGCAGTTACAACAAGCTCCGCTTATAAAAAGGATCCTTCAGATACGCTTACACCAGGTTCTAAAAACTCTTCTCTCCTCTAAACTCTGCTGAACCCCACATTGAGCACTCCATTTTTGTTGGCCAGAGCTAACTTGACCGTCGGAGGGTTCTGCTGGAGCTACCCCTACCAGCTCCGGACGGAACTTTATTTTGCAGGTCACCGACGGCGACCTCGTCCCCTTCCACTCCAGTTCGATCCGGCGTCAACCAAATTCTGCACCAACATACACGAAGCTAACATTAGGAAACTCCTTTTTGTTTCTATCATTGATATTCTGAAGTTGTAAAGTACATTTTTGACCCTTTTGACGTATCACTGATGATGAATTCTCTTGGTTGTGCATTGAGTTCTCATAAAAAATAAGGATGCCAAAGCATATTGACCACCAACCACAAAGTAATTTTAAAAGCATATATTATACCAAAAGAAAATTGTTTTAAAAATGTTAGGTCCATAAAGCATGAGTATTTGAGGTACATGATCCATATCTGGGCCTTTAAAAGACATATACCATAAAAATGACAAAATATTCCAGGATAATTGAGAGCATCAATAATAGCTACTAAAAGCATAGCCATTTTGATATATCTTTATGATTTGTGATGTGAGAAAATCTTGTATTCATGCCAAACTTTGCTGGACCTATATATCTATTTTATTAGGTGCTTGATCATTTCACTTTGAACTTTGAGCTTTCTAGAAGCTTATAGGATATTTTATGTTTCTCTGTATGTTAATATATATTTTCTGACATTGTCAGAAAGCAAGATGACTTGCTGAACAATAAACGCAAACGCCTACGTCCTGGAAAAGTTTCTCCTCGTCTACATGTTCCGGATCATATACTGAGGCCTCCATATGTAAATTCTCGTCATTCACCAGGAATTGCTAGTGGCCCTGAAGTTCACGATGAGAGAGGAATTGAATGTATGCGAGCATCTGGAAAGCTTGCTGCACAAGTTCTGGAGTATGCTGGGACTCTTGTAAAGGTAGATCTGAATTTAATTACTCCTTTCTTGCATGTTCTGCAATATATGGTGCCCTCACTGGTTCAGTTTTTTCATTCAAGCAACTTATTTTGCCTTGTTGTGTGAACTTTCTGTGATTTGAGCTTATGTCGTGCCACAAGACAATGTTGCTTAGATTTACAGGTCCACTGATAAAAAAAGAAAGACATCCAAATGTTTGGACAGCCTGGCACTAGCATTTTTGACATTGAAAATTCATACAATAGAAAGCAATTACCGGTCGGATTGTCAAAATTTTCATTGAATCTACAGATTATGTTTTAGAAACTTGCATTTGATATTTGTCTTGTTTTTATGTTTCGAAATATTATACTCTGTATACTTATTGACAAAATCCTTTTATACAGAAGCCTTGAATCTTAATTTATTTCTATTGCCAAACCACTATACCTAACATGCATTAAATTTTTGATTCCTATTTTTGCATGGAATGCATCGAAATCCAACTCCAGTTTGTCTATGCATCATCTATTTGAGTAATGAATGGATCCACTAATTTGGTTTCTGAGGAAAATCTTCATACTTAAATAACAATCCTTATCCTGTTTATATTGGCCTGGTATTTTGAGAAGGTATGATCTGCCGATGCTAGATAATGCTTTATATTTGGCTCCTGACCTCTCACATTAACCAGCAAAATCTTAATTATTTGTAGTTTGTAGGCTTATTATTCAAAAGATGGCCAATTGTTATGACTAAAAATTTCAAGAAGGATGTCTATTTTTATTTTCCGTGATGTGATTGATGGTGAGAGGAGCACCATAATAAAGAGAAGCTCATTTAGTGGGTATGTAGCCTATACTTTGGGCTTCATTTTATATTTTGAACTTTTTTGTTATGATTGATCTTCAGCATATTATCATTCCTCAATTTTTCAATCTAAGCTAGGGACAATGGTGATTTTAAGTTGTAAGTCATGGGAAACGTTAAAATAATAAAAGCAAATTTGGTTGAGAATTGAGAGCATAAGTGCTAACTAAAAGACTACCTTATGGTACTGCAAAGTGCAAGTGGAAACACAGCCAAGATAAACAAAGAAACAAATAGAGCCATCAATGTAGTTAGTTAAATGAGGTGCAAAAGTCCATGTAGGAGGGGTGCTATTAGGTTAAGTCAACTCCATTTAGGCTCAAGTCTGGCATTGCCTAACCTGAACCATGCTTTAGAGGTTTTAGGTCTATATTTGAATCCATAGGAAGGTAGTACCGGAACCGGCACTGATGCTGATTAGCTGGTGGGATGGTACAATACACCCCTATGCCGTGCTGCCCCAACATGAACCAACAGGCAAAATTGGAAGGAGGGAGAGAGAGAGAGAGGGCAATAGTCAGAACAGAGGCAAGGGAGGGGGGTCGGAGAGGGGTCAAAGCCCTCTCTTCTCCATGTGCCGAAATAAGGGCGAAGTCCATATTTCAAAATGAAGCAGTTCAAAAAAAAAATGCCGACTTCATATAAAAAGGGGCAGAGGCCCTTGTTTCGAAACAAGCACAGAGGGGAAAGGGCTTTGAAAGCCCTCTCTTCCCCCTCCCTCACCCTGTTTAGGTGGCTGCCGGCCACTCTCTCTCCCCCTCCCTTCCTCTCTTTCTCCCTTTCCCCTTCTACTGATTTCTTGGTCCAGAGGCTGGAACTATTCTAGTCTGCCGCCAGAATGGTTCGGTACACTATGAACTAGGCAGTTTAGAACGGTTCCATTGCCGTTCATCCATACCCTACCCATCCAAGAATCAAGTCAGGTTTGTTTCAGGGAGGCTCATGTAGGGTTTAGTTTAGGCAGAGATTTTGTTTTAGTTGGATGGAGTTCAGATTTGGGTTGGATGGAAACCAGATTTGGATATCGAACACATACCACTATTTGGAATTTTGATTCCCTTCATGCCCTCAAAATTATTCATTGATGAAAAACTCATAGAATAACTAAAAAGTTCTATAAGAAATTGAAGGACGTAAGTGTAAAATATATATTACATGTTGGATAAACTATCCAGGCTTTGGGCAGGTTGGATAAATTCTTAATAGACCTAGACACTAACCCAAAAAATTACCTGGGTTGATCTTTGAACCCATATCCAACCTTTAGGCATAAGAACTGGATTGTGTCTGGTTGAGAATAGGTCTATGAGTCTTAGTGACAGTCCTACCATGTAGTCAAGATCTCATCTATGACTTGCACCAATTAGCCTTTTGGTATGATGATCATGGATGGAAGATCAAGGGGAGTCAAATAACATAGCATGATCATGAAATATAATCTAAAAATGGAATCGTAAGAAGCGAGGTTTAAAAAAGATGTGTGAAAAGGTGAGGAATATTGAATATCGTATCATGTGTGAGATTTCCTGGTAAATTATAGAATTATTAAATGGAAATAATATAGGAAACTAGGAAGAAGCATTTGCTATCACTGTCATATGATATAGTATTGACATGCATATATTTTACAGCTTGAAAAAACAATGGAGTTAGGAGAAGCGGCAACATCATGTGGCTAGGAATTAACTTGAGCAAATACAAAACCTAATTGAGATAATCTAGAAGCTGAATAGAGACTCCTCATACTGCAGACAGGAGAAGCAACACAAGGATGGTAATAGATGAGTAGAATACATTAAGCATAGAAGAATCATTGAGATGAGGAACATTCTGGCCATTCAATCCAATTCCCATGAGATGATGGAACCCCTAAAGTCCTAAACCCTCTCACCCGGCAATCCTGCCCGTTTGTGGTCCTACCTAGGAAAGTGGGTGAAATGGGCAGTCCACCTATGTCCCATGGTTCCTGGGGTCGAGAACTCTTGATTTGCAAAAGGCCTCTAAGGACTCCCAGTCTCCAGATTTCTGGGTGCTGGGCAAAATCACGCAAGGCCGAGGCACTGATGGTTTCATTTTTAAAGAAAAGTGAGACTAAGTCCCACATATGTTTGCCTCTTTTGAGGCATTACGTGGCTTTGATGCCCATCATCCCTGCAGTCAGAGATAGAGAGAGAGAGAGGGAGAGGAAGGGGAGTTGCATTAGGATTTCGATGATTGTGCTCGCCATCTTCCACACCAGGAAGCTCTTAGTTAAGGCAAGCTCCTTTTGTTTTACCACTAATTTGGCCAAAATAAATAAAAACAGGGGAAATTTTACCCTAATTTTGTTTGGCATGAAATTGTGATATGTTGTATGGTAAGGATTAGGTTACAATATTGTAATTTTTCAGTCTATATTTTATTTTTTATAATATTGTAATATTCCAGAAAAGTTAATTCTTAAAAATAATAGAAAAGGTTTTGCAAGAAAAATTTAGCATGTTTATGTTATCGTTATAGACATGTTACTTAGTTTTTGCATGTTTTGGATAAATAGGTCCATTTACCCTAAATATATTACTTTTTGAAGCATTGATATGTTTGAGAAAAAAAATAAAAACTATAAAACTTCTAAGATCAATTAAAAATATTAAAAATATAATAAGGGTATCTTATGCAAGTACTAGGATGAGGCTGGACATGTGGCATCCTATTCTTTGGGGAAACTAGGGTGCCCTTATCCCATGGGATTAAAGCGTTGGAATAAAAAGTGGTGTCTCGAGGCTTCTACCATTGCGAGGTCTAAAGAGGGTAAGATATACTTGGCCTTACTCCTATTAGGAAGAGATTATTTCTATATTTCAAACCTATGATACCCAAGTCATAATGGAGCAAAATTATCATTGCTTTAAGCCTCTAACCCTGTGTTTGGTTGGATTCATAAGAGGGAGGATGGATGGTCTCTATCCACTGCTTGGTCTAAAATGTTTTAGAAAAGATTGATGAAAATGAGAGATTGCCCATCCACCCTAGCCCACCAATTTGCATCTTCCCATTCTCAATGCAAGGATGAAATGATGGAGCATATGAGAAGTGGATTCTGCATTGACAAAATTACCTATCATTAATTTTTTTTTGACAAAACTATAACACTTCTTCACTTTTTCATTCATATAATTTATATATAATTTTATTTTATCTATACTATTATTGTATACTATTAAATTTTATTACTAATTATTTTAATTTTAGTACATAATTTCAGCCATTATAATCAAATAATTAGAATTATCTTCTATTTTTCTGTTTATATTTACTATTTTTATTAACTATTTTAAACTAAATTATATTAGTTGTTTATATAAGTAATATATAAATAGATTAATTTTATTTAATTAATTTATAATTATTTATTTAATTTTATTAAATTAAAATTAAATATTTATATAATTTTTATGTAATTATAAATTATAAAGATTATAAGTTTATATATTGTTTACTTCTTTAATACAAATAAGTGTTATAAATTGATAATAATAGAATTTTTTTATCAAACGGTAGTTTAGTAAAAATATCATACAAGTATCATTCATTCTTTTTTCGTTCCTCCTATACCAAGTAGAGGAGGAAATTATTTTCATATATCCTTCCATATTTCATCAAAAACGTAAGAGGATGGATAGATCTTCCATCCTTCCTCCTCTATCCTTTGTACCAAATAGAGGGTTAGTCCTACTCTTTATTAAATCCTTAGAATATATAATAATAACTACCTAAAGCCTAAAGACCTTAAAATGAAAACATAAAACATGCTACACTATTAATCCATTAAGCCCTTATTTGGCATTACTTTTGGAGGAGCCAAAAGTGCTTCTTGGAGGACCAAAAGCTGTTTTGGATGAATTTGAGGTATGATAAAAACTTTGGAGCAGTTTTTTGTCTTCTTTAAAAGCTGAAAAAAAAGTCTACTAAGGAAAAGGTCCAATTTGAAGCTTTTGAACAAAAGCTTGGCCTGAAACGTGCTGAGAAGCTTCTTTTGGGCAGGCAAAACTCATCCGAGAGAGCAAGGTTTGAGTTCCCACAATGGATTTTTTTTTTTTAAAAAAGCTAAAACTACTTTTATTGCCATAATCATTTAAGTTTGTCTTTTTATTTTCATGATCATGCAATTAAGGATTTTGAGTTTCAACCTTATGATACTCTTTGTTACTTGATAATCACCCATAAAAAATAATTATATTATTTAGATTAAAATATAAAAATTAAATTAGTAATACTTTTTAAATAGTAGTTTTTGATAGTACAGTATAATAATAGTATAATCTAATATAATACGGTATAGTATAATTATGTTATATTATATTGTATTATATTATGTTATGTTATGTTTGTTTAATGTATAAAATCATTTAGTTGATTTCATTAAATTAAAATTATCCATATATCCTTCCATGTTTCATCAAACACATAAGAGGATGGGTGGATCTTCCATCCTTCCTTCCTCCAATCTATTCTTTATACTAAAAAGAGGGTTAGTCCTACTCTTTATTAAATCCTTAGAATATATAATAATAACTACCTAAAGCCTAAAGACCTTAAAATGAAAGTATGATAACATGCTACACTATTAATCCATTAAGCCCGTATTTAGCATTACTTTTGGAGGAGCCAAAAGTGCTTCTTGGAGGATCAAAAGCTATTTTCGATGACTTGGAGGTATGGTAAAAATTTTGGAGCGGTTTTTCGGCTCCTTTAAAAGTTGAACAAAAGGTTTACCAAGGAAAAGCTTCAATTGGAAGCTTTTGAACAAAAGCTCGATCTGAAACATGCCGGGAAGCTTTTTTCGGGGGCGGGGGGCGCAAAACTCACCCGAGAGAGCAAGGTTTGAGTTCCCACAATGGATTTTTTTTTTTAAACAAAAATCTAAAACTACTTTTATTGCCATAATCGTTTAAGTTTGTCTTTTTATTTCCGTAATCATGCAATTAAGGTTTTTGAGTTTCAACCTTATGATACTCTTTGTTACTTGATAATCACCCATAAAAAATAATTACATTATTTAGATTAAAATATAAAAAATTAAATTAGTAATACTTTTTAAATAGTAGTTTTTGATAGTACAATATAATAATAGTGTAATCTAATATAATATAGTATAGTATAATTATGTTATGTTATTTAATGATAATATAATAATATAATACTATTATAATTTTATATAAAAATAATAATATTATATTATTATATTTTAATAAATTATCATATATTAATATAATAATATATTGTTATTTTATAATTAATATAAAAAATTATTATTTACTATGTTGTTTAGATTAAATATAAAAATGAATAATTTATAAATTAAGATTATTTTGTAATAACAATTTTTAATAGTACATATCTTTAGACAATTGAATGCATTATGTAATGTCCTTTATTGTCAGTTCTTGATACCGAATGTACTTTCTCAATTTCATTACCTAACAGATATTGAAGTTCCACAGCATTTCAGAAACGTGGTTACCAAATATCAAACATCTTTTTATCAAAAGCCCGAAAAAAATTCTGCTAATATCAAACATCTTTTTATCAAGAGCCCTAAAAAAATTCTGCCAGTGAAAGCTCTACAGACAAAACCTCCACCACCTACAGAAATGCCAGATAGGACCCAAGTTATAAAATGCTAAGTTATCCCTCTTCACAAAACTATTCTGCATCTAGCCAGCATATTATGTTTTTTTTTTTCCTTTCCCAAACATTATTCCACAATTTAAATGCTTTCTAGCCAAAATTAATTTGAAACTTCAATTTTGAGCCAAAACTTGGTTTTCTAAAGTGGAGCTGTAGATCAATTCTTGCTTGACAACCTATCCAAAAATTGATCCAAATTTGTTGGTTTGATTTTCAAATTTATGGTGCATTTTTAAATGATAATTTTGGGTGGAAGCTGTTCCTTCCCAAAAGAACCAATTCCCCAGCTATTCATGCTTAACCACATGAATCTGGTCTTACGCAGCTTCAAAATATTTAAGAATTTAAAAGAAAATTAAGAGAGAAACACATACTAATTGTTTGGACAGGAAAAGCATAAAAAAGGGTTGAAAATCATTTATACATAGTTTGGGGCAAGGATTCAACATAAAAAGCTTGAAAATATGATGATCATGTTGACTGGGCAAAGTTCTACCTATTTGCTGCTCTTCAATTTCAATAATAAAGCTTCTAAGTCCCTCTCTTGTAGAAATGTTTTTGGATCCTCTTGCCTTGGTACTAGGTGGTACCCAGCCTCGCAAAGCCATATTGTACTATTTAATATTGGGTGGTACACTCCAGTTCCCCTTGGCTGGTTGGGCATTCGGTCATGTATCCATGCAGGGCATAGTATGTCCTATGTATTATGCATTAGGATGACCATAACATCTGAATGTAAGGCCAAATAGGCAACTATGCATGCTAGGTGATACTTAAGATGTGTATATCAGTGAAAATCAAAGCTTGTCTGCTATGGTACCGTGTTTCATTTTGATGTGTAAGCCTGTAATCTATGCCTCGGGGATGAATTTATTTCCTGATGCTAGATATCATTAACTTCCTGCAATCTGTGCAACCAGTAACCTGGGTCTTCCTTTTGCCAATTGACCTAGGACTCATAGCAGGTGCCTCTTCTTGCCTTACTTTGTGTTGACCAAGATTTCATTACTGAATAAAGGGTTGACATTAGGTTGTTACAGTCATAAAGCTCTAGCTAGTCCTTCCATGGAGCCTTCTTGACTTAGACCTGCTCTCCATAGCCAATCCCATATTGATAGCAAAAGGCTAAGCTAATGACTATGACGACGGTTATGGTTATGATGGTAGTAGCAATGATGACCATGTTGTATTTGCTAAAATCTTGCAAGGTAGTTGCGGAATGGGAAGCGTAAATTGCTATCTGCTTTGAGTTTCATTTGCTGTATAACATGCTGAGTTATAATTCTTAGATTATGGAACACTAATAGTTTGCAGTATATAAGAATGATTGTGTTTTACAGATGCCACAAAAAAAATCACCTTTATATATTATAGGTATCCTGTACCATATGAAGAAAGGATGAAAAACAGACAAGCCCCAGATCCCAGGAAATTAGGCAAATACTCCATCTATCATTATTGTTTGGACCTTTGTAGTTCTTATTGTATTTGGGTTAGCACTAATGTTTATTTAAAAGTGTCAAAATTATGTGGTGCATCAGAAACCTAAGACAATTTCTCCATTGGCAGCCAGGCACAAAGACTGATGAAATTGACAAAGGAGTACACCAAATGATTATAGATAATGGAGCGTACCCTTCACCTCTTGGCTATGGTGGCTTTCCAAAGAGTGTTTGTACATCAGTCAATGAGTGCATTTGTCATGGGATACCAGACTCCCGTGAACTAGAGGTGCATCATGCATTGACATCTATTATACATTTTATTCTTTGTCCATTTTTTCACCATTCTGTTTTGATTGGCAGGATGGTGATATCATCAACATTGATGTTACTGTCTATTTAAATGTAAGTTCATAAACATTATATTAATATACTTATGCATCATGAAGTAATTTGTTTTTCTTGTCAATAGGCTTGTTTCATGGTTTCTTTAAGTCATAAGGCTCAAGTTTTCTTTTAATGTGAGAAAACTCTGGAACAAGGCCTGCAAAACCAGACCGGGAACCATAGGATATGCTACTGGTTCAGTTTGGTATGGTCGGGTACATACCATGTACCAAGGTAGGTTCTCAAGTCCCAACTCCTTTTTCTTGCTTCTAGCCATGGTACCTTCCAAAACCAAGCTGTTCAGATCAGTATTGATCAATCTGCTGAGTTTGGACTGATATGGACAAGTCCAACTCATATACTGAAATGAACCTTGATACAATTCCGATATCTTATTGGTACAGTATTGTATGGGCAGTATGGGGCAATACGGGCCGGTATGGCAAACGTTGATTTCAAACTTGGATTTGTTATGAAAAGAGTATGACTTAGGCAAACCAACTTGGAAATCTAGTAAGCTTATTTGATGTTGGCTATCGTGTGAGAAACATAAGGCCACATGCATGAAAACTCTGAATAAATGACAATGTTAGCTTATAGTTTCTGAATAATATAGTTCATAAAATTGTATATATTTTTTATTTGTTGATTTATGCATTCAAAAAAAAATTGTGGTGCTTTATTTTTGTTTAAAAAAGTAGCAATGCCTAGGTATATATATGTATGTATATACATATGCACGTATGCTTGTATGTGCGATGTGTCTGAGTTCGACTACACATTTTATATGAGCTCCTTGAAAATCAGTTAATAATTCATAATCAATGACGGATTATCTAGATTCAAGATTTAAACTACCAAATATAATCTAGACTACAGAAAATGTCTAGAAATCAAAATTCACGTATTTTGTATGTATGCATTTGAGTTGGACTACACTTTACATTAACTCCTTGAAAAGGAGTGAGTGATTCAAAATTGATGATGGATTATCCAAATTTAAGATCTAGATCATTCAACATGATCTAGACTTCAAAAAATGCCTAGAGACCAAAGTTCATGTATTTTTTTTTGATCTCTAACCTAATTATCAAGTGGGTGTCAAAATGGTTCATTTTAATAGCATGATACTACATTTACTATGATGTAATCATCAAAATCTGATGAATTTTGACCTACCTATGTTTTAATATGTAGATCATGATCTATAAAGTGGAAAAGTGGATTTTTAGTTTTTATGCTTTATCATATATTTTATCACACTAGTATAATTGGTACTATTCATTTATGTACTCATTTGATGCATATGTTAGAGAATAACAAAACATATGAATTTTAATTTCTAGGTATTTTTTGTAGTGTAGATCACGTTCAGTATTTGAATTTTCAATTTGCATGGCCTATAATGGAGTTTAAAATCTAACCTAGTGTACGTACATAGGTTGGTATGCAGGCAGGCAATGTCCTACATACATATGTATGTATGCTTATATGTATTATGCACACAAATATGCATGCAAATTCACATGGCTTGTACATACATGCATGCATACGTATAAAGGAAAAGTCGGGTAGTTCTATGAATGCAATTTTAAAATTTTGCAGCAGAATAGACTAGATTAAATAATTTAATCTAGATTACATGCAAGAGATCAAATCTAAACTACCTTGCCTAGATTTATGATGCATATAGATTTGAAAAATAAAATCTTGCATCGATCACATCAATGCCCTAGATCAGGTCTAACCTTTAGAACCAATCTAGTTCTAATCTAATTAGTTCAAAACTCATTACCTTTGCACTGGTTGATGAACACCGCTATTGATCTCGAAGATTCGAGGTTCTTGAGGGTTGCTCGCAGCCGCATAGGGTGTCCGGCCTTTATGAATCGTTCCCTCAAAGCTTCGATATGATCCGCCTTCACGGGAGTGTTAGCTCGTGCAAAAGCCTGCTTTGTGGCTGATTCTTCTTCTTCCTCAAAGCATTTGAACACTTTCAGATCTGAAGAAGATAGAGGATTTGGTAGAAGAAGAAGAGGGAGGAGAACTCTCTTCTCTAAGATTTTCCCACACAAGAAAACCTAGATCAGATCTAGGTCTTTCTCTCACCTAAAGAGGAACTAGTTTCCTCTGAAACTCACACCAAGGGAGAAGACCACCCAAGCCTCATGCCCAAAACCCTAGAACCCTTTTTTGATCGTCCAAAACTCAGAGAAATCTTATCTCCCATGTCCAAGAGGTCCCTTATATAGAGAAGGGGATAGGGTTGATGAGTCATGGATTGGTTTGAATCAAATTCAAACTGTGACTCATTCCTATCTTAAATAGAATTCAAATCAAATTTGAATTCCATTCAATTCTCATCCAAGGGCTCTTAGAGTGGGCGACAACCAGGGTATTGGCATGGGAATTCTTCATGCAAAACAATTTTGGCATGGAGAATTGTTGGCGCATAAGACTAGGTGGCACAGGGTGCAGTCCAATCCAATTGGACTTTAGGTTTTAGTTATTTGGTTCCAATCAGATTAGACCCAAATAAAACCATAGTGAACCTAATCTAATTAGGCTCCTATTAGCCTCAATTAATCCTAATTAATTGAGCCAATAATCTGATTAAATCAGAAACCATACACCCTTGGCAATTAGGTCATCTCATAACCTAATCGGGTCAAACCAAATTAAATCCATTTCAATTGGATTTGATCCAAACCTTGTTGTTCAATCAAATTGAACTTATTACCAATCCAATTACTAACTAATCATCCTATTAATTTACTAACCCCTAGCAAATTAATTTATTGCAACTTTTGCACAAGGTTAATCATCAATCGATTTAACAATTAAATCCTTAAACGATTCTCAATCATTTATTAGCTACATAATCAGTCAGAAACTTCTTTTGAGTGTGACCCTATAGATTCGAACCTAAGTCGGTAGCACAGGAACAATTTTTTGTATCAATCGAAATAACCATCTAGCAATGGTACCTGACGTCCGAATAGGCCAAATGTATACTAAGCAATATCCAAGAACCTAAAGACATGGTTACTGTATAATTCATCCCTTTGACCTCAAGTGCTTAGGAAGACTTCAGGTTTAACTGTCAATTCTGAATAAGTCATCTACATTGTAAATCAATTTTTCATATCCGTCATATGGATTACCTGGTTGAGGAATTGCTAAATTGAAATATAGTGATGCACTTTCTCTAATTTTACTTGAAGGGATCAATTTCATATTGACTCGTCTATCGACTTAACAAGTACTTGATTACACCTAGAAACCTTACGTCACTGAATTAGAAATTCAGATAGTCCGGCACCAAAGTACAGTGAGTTGTTTGCAAGTCACCATGGTGATCTCAGGTCTGAGGGACACTTATACCCTAGTCTTCGGAAATACTCTTGACAACAGAGTGCTTCGGAATGGTCACATTCAGTGCAGATGTACCCCTATATCTTAGCTGTATGCCATACCAGTACCTCCACACTCCTTGGTTAAGAGGACAATCAACCCATATGGTACACAGCGACCTACATTTGATATAACTATCATTCTTGTAATAGTATATCATTTGGTCATGAATAGATTTAAGGAATAAACGATAAATCCTCTTTTATCAACTTAATATAGTTCCAAGGACTTCATCACATCACAGGAGTTCATTAGAAGATGTACACTATGTGATGAATCGGCCAGAATAACTTTTATTCATTTATAATTCATATACATTTATAATGAGCACAACAGTCTACAACCTAGACGATTGACTTTGGGATACATTTTCCAACAACTCCTACTTGGATTAAAGCCAATCGGTATAGTATCATATATCCATCTTCGACTTGTGATCATTGAACTTCATGACACCGAGGGCTTTAGTAAATGGGTCGGCCAGATTTTTCTTTTCGTCGATCTTCTGAAGCTTAATGTCACCTCGATCCATGATCTTTTGGATAAGGTGCTAGCGGTGCAAAATATGTTTGGTGCGGTGACGAGACTTCGGTTCCTTCACTTGAGCTATGGCTCTAGAACTGTTGCAATAGAGCAGAACTAGATCATCAATGGAGGGTGCCACTCCTAGCTCGTCGATGAATTTCCACAACCATACAGCTTCTTTCGCAGTATCAAATGCTGCGATATATTTCATCTTGCACACCAAGTCAAAACTTTTTCAGTAGATTACTATACTGTTTAGGATAAACACGTATCCGGATATACTTGCTATCGTTATGATCAGATTGAAAATTGGAGTCCGTAAACCTCACAAGTTTTAAATTTGATTCTCCATAAACCAACCATTGGTCCTTAGTATTTCTCAAATGCTTAAGGATTGTCTTTACAACCTTTCAATGATTCTCTCAGATCAGACTGGTATCTGCTCACTATCCCTAGTGAGTATGCCACATCTGGTCGCGTACATGTCATGGTGTACATGATGGATCCCATTACTGAAGCATATGGAATCCTACTCATATGCTCTTTTTTTTGATGGACAATCCCTTTTTGAGAGAAATTTCATGGCTTATCGATAGATAGCCTTTCTTGGAATTCTCCATGCTGAACTGCTTCAGTATAGTATCAACGTACGTGGACTGGGATAATCCAAGTAATCTCTTAGATATATCTCTATAGATCTTCATTCGTAGGATGTAGGATGCTTCTTCTAAGTTCTTAATGGAGAACTGTGATGACAGCCAAACCTTTATTCCTTATAATGCAGGAATATCATTCCCGATTAAGAGACTGTCATCTATATACAAAATAAGAAATATAACTACAGAACCATTAACCTACTTTTAGATGTAGGGCTCTTCTCTATTCTTAACGAAGCCATATGTTTTGATCACCTTATCAAAATGCATGTTCCAACTCTGAGATGCCTGGTTCAATCCATAAATGGATCTCTGAAGCTTGCATACTTTAGACTCATCTATAGATGTGAATCCTTTAGGGTGTATCATATATACCTCTTCATCCAGCTCTTCATTTAGGAAAGCTGTCTTCACATCCATTTGCCAGATTTCATAATCCAAATGTGCTGCTATCGTAAGCATAATCCGAATGAACTTGAGCATTACCACGAGAAAATATCTCGTCATAGTCTATACTATAATGCTGACAATATCCCTTGGCAACTAGACGGGCTTTATAGGTTTCCATCTTTTCGTCAGTGCCTCTTTTTCTTTTGAAGATCCACTTATAACCTATGGATCTTATTCCTTCAGGTGGATTAACTAATGTCCATACATCATTGACCTTCATGGACTCTATTTTGAATTTCATGGCTTTTAGCCATTTCTCAGAGTCAGGACTCTGCATCGCATCCACATAGGTGATCGGATCCTAATTATTCTCATCGAGTTCAATAGGATCGCCATTGTGGATCAAGAAATCGTAGTATATGTTCAGCTGACGTGGTATTTTACCGGATCTCCTTAATGGTAGCTTTATATCGGGTTCCATGTTTGATCTAATCAAGACCGTTTCTATAGGTTTACTAGATTGTGTCGGTACTTCTATCTGTTGAACTTCCTCAAGTTCAACCTTAGAGGCTTTAGCTCCTCAAAGAAACTTCTTTTCCAAAAAGACAACCTTATTACTGATGAATAACTTTTGTTCTTCAGGATGGTAGAAGTAATATCTCCTAGTTTCTTTGGGGTACCCTACAAACAAACATCTATCGGACCATGGTCTAAGCTCATCAGTCTGCAAACACTTGATGTAGGCCGGACAACCCCAAACTCGAAAGGAGTGTTGGTTTGCGTCCAGTCCATATCTCATATGATGTTTTTGCGACCGACTTACTCGGAATATTATTCAGTATCAAACAGGCTATCTCAAGAGCATGACCCCAAAATGAAATAGGTAGAGATGCAAACCTCATGATGGACTGAACCATGTTTAACAAAGTTCGATTCCTCCTTTCAGACATCCCATTATGTTGTGACATTCTAGGAGGGGTGCATTGTGAGAGATTCTCATTCTCTTCTAGATTTATCAAAAACTCATTGGAGAGGTATTTACCTCGGTCAGATTGACGAGTTTTAATACTCTTCCCAGTTTGTTTCTCTACTTCATTACAAAATTGTTTGAACATTTTAAATGATTCAAATTTATTCTTCATAAGATAGACGTACCCATACCTCGATAGGTTGTCTGTGAACATAATGAAATAGTTATACCCTCTAGCACTAGTGTTTATTGGTCCACATACATCACCATGTACTAGACCTAGAACATCTGTAGCTCACTCATCCTTTCTAGTAAAGGATGATTTCATCTTTTCAAGAAAAGATTCATCGATCGGCTATGATTCATAATTATTGACATCGAGGAATCCCTCTTTGACTAATCTATTTATCCTATTCTTATTTATATGATCGAGCCTACAATGCCAAAGGTAGGCATCAGTGACATTATCTAGTTTAGGGCATTTGTTCGAAGTGTACATTACACTGACAGGCTGTGATAAAATGTATATACTATTTTTTTGTTGTCCATGCATTATTGTAACATCATTCATAATGATGTTGCAATAATCTTCCTTTATTGACAAATGATATGCATGTTTGGCCAAAAGGCCAACAGAAATCACATTCATCATAAACGATGGATCATAGTGACAATCATTCAAAATGACAACCTTTGTATTAAAAACAAGCTCAATATTTCCTAAAGCTAGGACTGGAACTTGACTTCCATCCTCAATGTTCAGGAATTTCTCGCTATTTTCAAATTTTCTACTTACCTGAAGTACTTGTAATGAATTGCAAATATGTATAGGAGTATCGGTATCCAATACCCAGGTAGTAGTATCACAAATAGGGAAATTACAAAGTGTAACATATAAGTAACTTCTTACTCTTTTCTCTTGTTATGCCTGCTTGGGTCAAAAAACTTTGCCTTACAATGGTCAGCCTTGGACTCCCGAGTTTGATTGGGCTTAGATGCCCCAGCATGAAACTCTTACACCTTATTCTTATTTCCTTTCTCAAAGGAATAATTTTCTGCTGAGGACTTCAACACTTGAAGTATTTCCTTAGGCTGTGAATTCTCGAATTTATTATTAAATTTATCATTCATAGCTGCCCTCATTATACACTTCACTATGATGCAGTCATTGATCCACTTTTGATAAGTGTCTTCGACCTCATCACATGCATCGGGCGTAGATTCAATGGGTGTAGGACCTGTAAAAATATACAAAATTCTTTCATGCTCCAGAACCAATTTCAACTTTCGATATCAAGTATCGAAGTTGGGTCCGACAAGTTTATCACTGTCTAACAGTGAATGAAGTGATGACCGACTAGACATATCTGAAAAGAGAATAATAGGCCTATTAGTATATGAATTATTTAAGCCTAAAGACATAGACTTTAGTCTAAAGGTTCTTCCACTATTTTATACGAATTGGTAGCCTTTACCTCCAATTCAAGGAATTATCTTAATTCTTTAGTGAGTACTAGAATCCACACAGACTGTGTATGGGCCTGAGGAAAGCTCTAGCCAACCCATGTACATCTATGGATAGGTTCTTAACTAATTGTTTCTCCAAACAACTTCTAGTATTCAATTTTTGCCCCAGGTGCATTTTAGTAGGCTAGAGCCTCCACTGAAAGTCCTAGTTAGGTTAACCATTAACATGAATCTACTCAGTGGATCTAACTGGTGAATGATCAGACCTTAGAAAAGCTCTGGCTAACCCAACCATTCATTAGCTAGCTCAACAAAGTTATCATATAATGGATGGCAATTTCAATATCCAGATGAATACCAAGCATAAGGCGCCTCCAATGTTTATCCAGATAATTAGATCCATTACCATCCACCTTAATAGAAGGCTATGATTTTGTTATCTCCATAACAATTTCATTTTATGGACCTAATAATTTAGAGGATTTGATTAAATTATTTAGAGAAATGAAGGAACGATTAACCAATAGTCAACAATCCTCCCACTGACTTCACCAAGTCTTAAAGAGGATTGACGACCAATCTAGTTTAGTGAGCACCTAAATTAGTCATACTGATTATCCTTAATGACATGGATCAGCTTGAACTATTAAGTGATCTAATCAAAATATAATCCACCACGTTGGCCAGGTCGGTGAGATCGGTGGGAGGGATATGCCTTTAACTCGTCAGAGACTCATCAATGCGAGTAGACTCAATTAAAAATCACCGATCTAAACTACCAAACTTACCTTAGACACCATCCGATTAATTAATTTCGATTTGATCCACCTAATAATTTAGGCTCGGCCATTGAGCCACAATCATGGTTTATTTAGGTCTAATCAAAGATATGGACTTGACTAACTACAACTATTGTATTGGCTCTAGAGAACTCCTGATTTAATCTAATTTAACTTTTGGTTAGATTTAATCATTTTCTCTAAATGGTCCCTTAATTCTTTGATTCTAACTTTAGGTCTAACCTAATTAAGAGGACCTGATTTGTGCTATCCCATGCACCCATGATTTATCAAAAATGTCATTAAATCTTTGATTATCCAATCTAAATCTCTTAATTCTCAATTAAGTGTATCATACAATCATGGGTTTGAAACAATTTCAATTTTGTCAAACAATTTTACAAGAATTATGTGCAAAAATTTTTTGTTTCAGAGCTTGGGGTCAACCCTTCCCTGAAAGAGGTCGACTCCTCATAGTAGTTGGCCTCTGTAACAAAATAGAAAGCTGAAAAATTCTATTTGCAGTAAACGGGTTGACCCCAACAGTAAAGGGGTTGACCCCTCAGGGATATGAACAATAAACGGGTTGACTCCAACTAAAAAGAGGTCAACCCCTGCAAGCCTTTTCAGATTTTTGTATAAACTGAAATAAAATCAATCATAAATTCTTTTTAGATCACATCTAAACTAATTTATGATTCTAGATTTTATTTACAATGATTAAAACAATTTTAATCATTAAGATTAGATGATTATTACTTTTCAAACATTTGTATCTCATACAATAAATCCTAGGGCTTCAGATCTAGGGTTTCGCAGAAAAGTAAGTTCTTCCTTTCGCTTTCTTCATCAAGGGATATAGTCACATGGAACCCCTATATGCCATAAGAGCACTCCATGGAATGGAAAGAGATGGTCTTTAAACCATACTTGCTCTTATAATCGGATGGCCTGGTGACCAACCTAATTAAAGTACTTGCTACTTGGATCATCTAATCTATCAAAATATATTTGATCAAAATCAGATCTAAGCATAAATAATTAAATATTATTTAGATCTAATCTAAACAATATGAAATTAGATCTAAATAGCATATAAAACCATGTTATGCAACTTAGGCTCTTGATACCAATTGAAGGAAAAGTCGGGTAATTCCATGCATGCAATTTTAAAATTTTGCAGTGGAATAGGTTAGATTAAATAATTTAATCTAGATTACATGCAAGAAATCAAATCTAAACTACCTTGCCTAGGACCTTTAACATGATTGATGATGCATATAGATATGAAAAATAAAATCTTGCATTGATCACATCAATGCCCTAGATCAGGTCTAACCTTTAGAACCGATCTAGTTTTAATGTAATGAGTTCAGAATTCATTACTTTTGCGCGGGTTGATGAACACCGCTATTGATCTCGAAGATCCAAGGTTTTTGAGGGTTGCTCACAGCCGCACAGGGTGTCCGGCCTCTACAAATCGTCCACTTGAAGCTCCGATCTAATCTGCCTTTCCAGAAGTACTAGCTCGCATAAAAGCCTACTTTGTGGCTGATTCTTCTTCTTTCTCAAAGCATCTGAACACTTTCAGATTTGAAAAAGAAAGGAGGATTTGGTGGAAGAAAAAGAGAACTCTCTTCTTTAAGTTTTCTCCTCACAAGAAAACCTAGATTAGATCTAGATCTTTCTCTCACCCATAGAGGAACTAGTTTCCTCTGAAACTCACACCAAGGGAGAAGACCACCCAAGCCTCACGCCCAAAACCCTAGAACCCTTCTTTGGTCGCCCAAAACTTAGAGAAATCTTATCTCCCATGTCCAAGAGGTCCCTTATATAGAGAAGATGATAGGGCTGATGAGTCATGGACTGGTTTGAATCAAATTCAAACTATGACTCATCCCTATCTCAAATAGAATTCAAATCAAATTTGAATTCCATTCAATTCTCATCCAAGGGCTCTTAAAGTGGGCGACAACTAGGGCATTGGCATAGGAATTCTTCATGCAAAACAATTTTGGCGTGGAGAATTGTTAGCACACAAGACTAGGTGGCGCAGGATGTAGTCCAATCCAATTGGACTTTAGGTTTTAGTTATTTGGTTTCAACCAGATTAGACCCAAATAAAACCATAGTGAACCTAATCTAATTAGGCTCCTATTAGCCTCAATTAATTCCAATTAATTGAGCCAATGATCTGA
This sequence comes from Cocos nucifera, assembly GCA_006176705.1. Taxonomy (NCBI): domain Eukaryota; kingdom Viridiplantae; phylum Streptophyta; class Magnoliopsida; order Arecales; family Arecaceae; genus Cocos; species Cocos nucifera. Next base: position 168,966 of record QRFJ01002746.1, read on the forward strand.
TCAAATCAGAAACCATACATCCTTGGTAATTAGGTCATCTTATAACTTAATCGGATCAAACCAAAATGAATCTAATTCAATTGGATTTGATCCAAATCTTGTTGTTCAATCAAATTGAACTTATTAGCAATCCAATTGCTAACTAATCCTCCTATTAATTTACTAATCCTTAGCGAAATAATTTATTACAACTTTTGCACAAGGTTAATCATTAATCGAATTGACGATTAAACCCTTAAATAATTCTCAATCATTTATTAGCCATATGATTGGTCAGAAACTTCTTTTGAGTGTGATCCTATAGGTTCGAACCTAAGTCGGTAGCACAGGAACAACTTCCTATACCAATCGAAATAATCTAGCAATGGTACCCGATGTCCGGATAGATCGAATCTATGCTAAGCAACATCCAAAAACCTAAAGACATGGTTATCGTATAATTCATCCCTTTGATCTCAAGTGCTTAGAAAGACTTAGGGTTTAACTGTCAATCCTGAATGAGTCATCCATATTGTAAATCAATCTTTCATATCCATCACATGGATTACCCTGGCCGAGGAATTGCTAAATTGAAATACAGTGATGCACTTTCTCTAGTTTTACTTGAAGGGTTTAATTCTATCTTGACTCATGCACCGACTTAACAGGTACTTGACTACGCCTAGAAATCTTCCATCACTGAATTAAAAATTCAGATAGTCCGGCACCAAAGTACAGTGAGTTGCTTGCAAGACACCATGATGATCTCAGGTCTGAGGGACATCCATAATCCTCAGAAACACTCTTGATAGCAAAGTGCTCTGGAATGGTCATGTTTAGTGCAGATGTACCCCTATATCTTACCTGTATGCCATACCAGTGTCTCCATACTCCTTGGTTAGGAGGACAACCAAATCATATGGTACACAGCATTCTACACTTGAGATAACTATCGTCCTTGTAATAGTATATCATTTGGTCATTAATAAGTTTAAGGACTAAACGATAAATCCTCCTTTATCAACTTAATATAGTCCTAAGGACTTCATTACATCACAGGAGTTCATTAGAAGATGTACACTATGTGATGAATTAGCCAGAATAACTTTTATTCATTTATAATTCATATACATTTACAATGAGCACAACTATCTACAATCTAGATGATTGGCTTTGGGATACATTTCCTAACAATGTACATACTTATGTACGTTTGTACGTCTATACATACATACATAGATATATGTATATATATGTATGCATATATATATATATGTGTGTGTGTGTGTGTATCATATGTATGTATATGTGTATATATATGTGTGTATCTACATACATACATATATATATACACACATATATATATAATAATACATATATATATATATATACATATATATATATGTATGTAAATCTATATGTGTATCATATGTATGTATATATGTATATATATGTGTATCTACATACATACATACATACATGTATATATATACATATACATACATATATATATATATGTGTGTGTATACATATACATATATATATATATATATATATATATATATATATGTATGTATGTATGTGTGTGTGTACATATACATATATATATATATGCATACATATAGTATATACATATACATATATATGTATTCATACATATACATATATATATGTGTAGATACATATACATACATATTGTTGCCCAAGGATGGCTATCCAAGAGGAGGGGGTGAATTGGGTATTTGAAAATTTAAACTATAAATATGCTGAATTTTAATGCTATGTGCTTTGTGAAATAAAGTAAAACACAAGTATAGATGAAGAACAATAGAAATGAAACTACACAAACACAAACATCAAGCTTTTATAGTGGTTCGGTATCAAACTCGACACCTACATCCACTTCCCAAGTAACCCACTTGGGAATTCAACTATAATCACTCAATTGATTACAGTTCGATTGTTTTTCTTGGGTTCACAATTAAACTCAGTTGGTTTTGACCTAGGCTTACTAACTATAACCTTTACAATGATTGTTTTTTGGGCTTACAATCAATCTAGTTGGTTTTCTCCGGATCACCAACCAAAACCATACAAGATTATTTCTCTGGGATAACAATCAAATCCGATTGGTTTTAACCTTGGCTCACCAATCAAACCACTAAAACGTCCAACTCTAGCTTTGGACCAACCCAAGTTTCTAACTCCAAGAAATTTGAAATAAAATGTAAAAATACAAAGGTTAAGTTTAGAAAAATAAAAACTCTTTGAAGAATCGGAAGAAGTCCGAATGATGATAGTTGAATGCTTGACTTCTTCTTAAATACTTGAGTGATGATGAGGCTCCTTGATTCTTGACTTGATTGCTTTCTTACTTTAATTCACTCTTGCTTTCACTTGCTTGAGGATGATTTGTAGTGAAAGAACAAAGGTTAACTTTGAAATCAACTTCTCTTCTCTTTTCAGCTCACTCCTTTTGCTTTCTTCAATGAATACTCAATGAAACTCTCAAAAAGCTTCTCTTTAATGCTAAAAATGTTTTCTTATATATCCTTAAGGTTTTCCACCATTTTTAATTCATTTTGAAGGTCTTCAGAAGTGATCTAGTCGTTAGAAATAAGAAAATAGCCGTTGGAAAAAAGTTGGGGCTGAAAAGTGCAGTTCTGGAAAAACTAGCCGTTATAATGAACTTAGTTGACTAAGTTTCTCTGAGTTGACTAAGTCTTAGTCTGCTCAATCTGATTTAGCCTGCTAAGTGGACAAAGCTCGAAAATCTACCTTTCTGTCCTACTGCTGTTCTCTGAGACTGAATCGACTAACTTTCTGACTTAATCGACTAAGTCCCATGGGTCCTAAATTTTGATCTTTCTGTGCTTTCTGGCTTTTTTATTCTCTGAGACTGAGTCGACTAACTCCTGGCTTAGTCGACTAAGTTTTGTGCCAAGCGTGCCATAAGATTTTTAGCAGCTTTTCTTCTCCGAATTCATTTGTAGGGTAGACATGCTTTCTAAACTTGATTTAACTTTCATTAACCATCCTTTTTAAGATGTGTCAAGTCTAATTTTTTTTTCTTCAATGACCTTTTGATTGGTGGTACTCATTTTAATTGATGAAAATCACTTAGAGCATTGTGAGCACTTGGAATTTAAACTACACATCCTCAAAAACAATATTAATAACATAACAAATTATACTCAAAACTCTTTGTCATCATCAAAATCAATCTTTAGGTCAACAATCTCCCCCTTTTTGATGATGGCAACTTTTGAGTATATGCAAAATAATATATAGTGAGTTTCTAAAGAATTACATATTTAAAAGATATGAAACTACTAAAAAATAAAAATATACTTCATTCTAATTAAGTTCAAGCATATACTTAACAATAACTCTCTTCCTTTTTGACAGCATCAAAAAGCTCATGGAAAGGATAAAAGACTAATCATCAAAATAAAAAAGATATGAAAATTTTTCATCAAAGTTTTCTTTGAAAAACTTGCCTTTTGATTTAAAACATGTTTAAAGTACTTTCAGTTTCAGAAATTAGCTTGAATTCAAATATCAAAGGCTCTTCTTTTTTTTGAATGAATATGACATTTTTAATTAGATTTTCAAGTATATACTTTTAAGCTTTAAAAGGAATAAAACTTTTCAAAAGATTTGAATATGAAATCAAGCATAATATGTACTTTAATATTCAATATTTTCTTTCAGAAAAACTTTCAGTCAATTAAATTTGAAAAAGATATATTTCGAAAATATATCGAGTAAGTCAACGATAGGATCAGAGCAAAAGTAATTTTACAATGATTTCTAAATGCACATCCAAAGTTCTGTATTATATTTAGATTTTCAAATGAGTTTAAGAAATGGATTTAGAAATTCATTTTGACTCCAACTAATTATCCAAAAATAAGATTGAGCAATCAAATAATGCAAATCAAATTTGATGATTACATGAAAGCTTAAATTAAAAATACTATAAAGTAATTGGTTGAAAATTTAAGATCATCATTCAATTTTCTTAATTTTCAATCAAAGCTAGATAATATTCAACAAATATCTCCTTATTTTTAAGAGTAAATGTCAGAAAATTCGTCACAAAATATTTTCTCCTTTTAAATAGTAGGTGAATCAAAAATATTTCTCCCCCTTTTTCTTTCAAGTTAAGCACCTTTAATTGATACCAAATTAATCTTTAAATATTTAGTCAAAATTTGCTCCTCCTTACTATATGCCACATTTTTTAGTTTCATTCCTTGCTTACTCTTGATACATCTGAATCAATACTTGTCCTCGTTGAATTTTATTTCTCATAACCAAATTCATATCACATTAAAAAGATATAACATTATGACAAGATTTTGATGTAATTTGATATGTTAAATTCATTTTCTTCAGTTACCAAATTTTCTCCCTTATTGTCATTATAAGTGTTTACTATAATTTATGATACCAATTGAGTTTGAAAATATTTCTTTAAGAAATTCAGCTTATCAAACAAATATATCAATATTTCAAATTATGCTTACACTCTAATCATGAAAGTTCATAAATCAGTTTCATTTAATATGTCTTCAATCATAATCAATCATGATACTCAAATATAATAGATAATCAAAATAATATCATCAAAATCAACAAAATAAAATATTAAATCATTTGATATGCAGTTGACTAATACTTAAATCATGCATCAATATTTCAATATTCTTTCTAATTGAATGGTAGGAGTAATTATCAATTACCGAGACTAATTTATCTCCAAGAATTTTAACTCATCCATCTTTCATTTTGTGCCTTGAGCATCTACAATTAAGGTGCCTTTCTCTTTTGGATTAGAGGGATGTCAAGCACACCTGCACTCACAAAGATCAAGTATATTTTGGTATCCAAGCTAACTTGGATCCTTTGAGGTTAGTATCAATGGTTCCTTTTGGAATCCAAATTTGCTTGATCTTTATATTTTTATATGTATTAGTCCAGCAATTAAATGATTTATGTCCAGCTTTGTTGCATTTAAAGCATGTAATAAATTTGTTATCAAAATGATATTTATCAATAGAAATTGTTGAAAACCTTAATTTTGCAAAAGAGTTAGCTTTAGATGTCATATTTTGTTTAATATGCAAATTTTGTGAACCAATGGAGAATTTATCTATAATTGATTTTAGTTCATTTATTTCATTTTTCAAAGTTTCATTCTTTTCTAACAAATCTTTTTGTTTAACTAATAATTCATTCTTTTCATCTACTATATGTTTTAATCTATCTATTTCTTTTTGTAGACTCTCATTTTGTTTAATTAAGTCATCTTGTTTAGTTTGCAAATTTTTCTTATCTTCTAATCTATCTTTATCTTTATTCAAATTTTGATTTTCCTTTTTAAGCTCTTTGTTCCTTTTAGACAGCCTTTTAAAATCATTAAATAATTCAAAAAATGCATCATGTAATTCATCAAAAGTAAAATTATTAGATTGATTTAAGCTTACCTCTTTATTGTGAGTCATTAAGATAGGTTTGTCTCTTCTTCACTTAAGGATGACTCTTCTTCAGAATTTGAGCTCTCACTACTTTTTCAATTAGCTAATATGGTTTTTCTTGATTTTCTTGAGCTCTTTTTCAGTGTGGGATAGTCCTTTTTATGTTTTCTAAATTGATTCTTTTCTTCTTTCCTCTTCTTGGTTCAAAATTTTTCTTCTTTTTCATGAATCTCATGAACCTTCTTATAATCACCGCTTTCGAATCCTTGGTAGAATCACTTGAACTTTCTTCAATGGTCGATTATTTGAGTGCAAAGGTTCTTTTCTTCATCTCTTCCTCCATGCTTTGGTTCATATTGAGCTTATGTGTCATGAGCGATCCGATTAACTCTTCCAAAGCAAGCTTGCTAAGGTCCTTGGCTTTTTGAATTGCCGTTACTTTTGTTTTCCAAGCCTTCGGTAAAAACCTAAGAATTTTGCATACAAGATCACTGTTAGAGTAGTCTTTTCCAAGACTCTTTAATTCATTTATAATTTCAGTAAATTTTGTAAACATATCACTTATTGTCTCGTGAGGTTTCATTTTGAACAACTCATATTTATGAACCAACATATTTATTTTAGATTCTTTGACTTGTACCCTAATGGGTCACTTCAAGTCTATTCCAAATCTCTTTTGCAGATAAACATATTGATATTCTATTGAATTCATTATAATCTAAAGCACAATATAGAATATTAATAGCTTTAGCATTTAATTGAGCTAGCTTTTTATCTAGCTCATTCCAATCTTTTTCTGATTTAGGTACACATCATTGACAATCATTGTGGGTGTGTGAGGATCATTGAGTATGACATTTCACATGTCATAATCTTATGCATGAATAAAAATTTTCATTCTAGTTTTCCAATAAGTATAGTTGGTGCCATTGAAAAAAGATTTAATGGTTGAGTGTCCTTCACTCGACAAAGAGCCAAATGGGTCAGCCATAAGATCTTTAGCTCTAGAATAAAGAGAAAATTTAGAGCACCCGCTCTGATACCAATTGTTGTCCAAGGATGACTACCTAAGAGGGGGAGGGGGTGAATTGAGTATTTAAAAATTTAAACTATGAATATGCTGAATTTTAATGCTATGTGCTTGGTGAAATAAAGTAAAACACAAGTATAGATGAAGAATAATAGAAATAAAACTATACAAACACAAACACCAAGCTTTTATAGTAGTTCGGCATCAAACTCGGCACCTACGTCCACTCTCCAAGTAACTCACTTGGGAATTCAACTATAATCACTCAATTGATTACAGTTCGATTATTTTTCTTGGATTTACAATCTAATCCGGTTGGTTTTGACCTAGGCTCATCAACTATAACCTTTACAATGATTGTTTTTCGGGCTCACAATCAACCTAGTTGGTTTTTCCCAGATCGCCAACCAAAACCATACAAGATTGTTTTTCTCCAAGCTGACAATCAACCCCGATTGGTTTTAATCTTAGCTCACTAATCAAATCACTAAAACGTTCAACTCTAGGTTTGGACTAAGCCAAGTTTCTCACCTTAAGAAACTTGAAATAAAATGTAAAAATACAAAGATTAAATTTAGAAAAATAAAATTTTTTTGAAGAATCGAAAGAAGTCCAAATAATGATAGTTGAATGCTTGACTTCTTGAATGCTTGAGCGATGATGAGGTTCCTTGATTCTTGACTTGATTGCTTCCTCACTTTAATTTACTCTTGCTCTCACTTGCTTGAGGATGATTTGTAGTGGAAGGACAAAGGTTAACTTTGAAATCAACTCTTCTCTTTTCAGTTCATTCCTTTGGCTTTCTTCAATGAATACTCAATGAAACTCTCAAAAAGCTTCTCTTTAATGCTCAAAATATTTTCTTATATATCCTTAAGATTTTTCACTATTTTTAATTTATTTTGGAGGTCATCAGAAGTGATCTAGCAGTTAGAAACAAGAATAGCCGTTGAAAAAAGTTGGGGCTAAAAAGTGCAATTCTGGAAAAACTAGCCGTTACAATGAACTTAGTTGACTAAGTTTCTCTGAGTCGACTAAGTCTTAGTCTGCTCAATCTGATTTAGTCTGCTAAGTGGATAAAACTTGAAAATCTGCCGTTTTACCCTGCTGCTATTCTCTGAGACTGAGTCGACTAACTTTCTGACTTAATCGATTAAGTCTCCTCGATCCTGAATTTTGATTTTTCTGTGCTTTCTGGCTTCTTTATTTTCCGAGACTGAGTCGACTAGCTTCTGGCTTAGTCGACTAAGTTTCGTGCCAAGTGTGCCATAAGATTTTTAGCAGCTTTTCTTCTTCGAATTCATTTATAGGATAGAGATACTTTCTAAACTTAATTTAACTCATTAACTATCCTTTTTAAGGTGTATCAAGTCTAGTTTTTTTTTCTTCAATGATCTCTTGATTAGTGGTACTCATTTTAATTGATGAAAATCACTTAGAGCATTATGAGCACTTGGAATTTAAACGACACATTCTCAAAAACAATATTAGTAACATAACAAATTATACTCAAAATCAATCTTTAGGTCAACACATACATACATACATATGCATGCATACATACATACATATGCATGCATATATATATGCATCCATATATATATATGTGTGTGTGTGTGTGTGTGTGGATGTGTGTATCTACATACATATGTATATCTACATACATATATGTATGTATGGCAAGGATTGCAGAACCGTCCCAAATCGCCTAGTTTGGGATGTACCGTGCCATGCCAATGGTGTACCAAGATGGTTACAGCATTTGAAACAAGAAATTGGCGGAGGGGTGTGGGAGAAGGAAAGAGAAGAATATAGAGAGAGAGAGGAAGTAGAGGGAGAGAGGACCATCGAAATTGCAAAGGTCATTGGAGTCCAATCGAAACAAAGGTGGATGACTCATGTTTCTTTTTTTTTTAATTTTGTTAACTTTCAGGAGGGGGTTGCCAACTTCACTGAAAGCCGGCAAAATAAAAGAGGAAATGGGGCCATCCACCCTTATTTTGTTTAGGAGCGCAGAACCTCTCGTTCGGCACTCCGGTGGCTTTGACGGCCCTCTGGCGGTTTCTGACAACAATCCGGTAACCCTCCCTCCCTCTCCTTCACCCTTCCTTCCCCCCTCTCTCTCTTCCTCTCTCATGATCTTCCTCTCCCCCATTCTCGCTACTGTGTTGGACCGTGCTCTGCTGGCCTTTACCTTCTCTCTTCTCCCCTCCCCCCCTCTCTCCTGTTCTCCCTCTCTCCCACCTCTTTGTTGTGTCAGGTTGGGCATGGGGCATACTAAACTATACTGCAGGTGGACCGGTCCATGCCTCGGGACCGGTATAGCAAACCTTGATAAATATAAGTATATGCTTATATATGTAATATGTCTAATTAACATTTGAAATCATCGTGTTTCATATGAATCTGGCTTATGCCATAGATCTTGCATGAATAAGTCATATAATCCCCATACATTCTAAAATCTGGCTTATGCCATAGATCTTGCATGAATAAGTCATATAATCTCCATACATTCTAAGAATTTATAAACTGATCACTCACTCTTACATTTGAACAACAATGATAACACAAGAGTGGGTTCATAAACCCAAATAACAAAATTATCTTCATTTTAGACATAAAGCACTTGTAGAAATTCTAACCATATTTACACTTACACAAACATGAGGACTTAGTGTCAAGTGAAGCTGGGGGTCTGCCGTGAGTCCTTTAACAAATATGCATGACACTAGTCATAAATACCACGACTAAATTGTTCAGAGTCATGGGTGCTAGTCGTTAATTCACACTTGCTTTCCCTTCTCTTGCTAGCAATTGAAAAGTATTTTTTCTTCTTGATGATTCTATTTCTTTCTGAAATGGTGGGGGCAGCAACACTCATCTACTTAATTTTGGAAAAAACATAATTTCCATCTTGTTGATCTTCGGTTGGGATCATTTATTGACCAACATGCCTTCATATCTCCATGATGCTTTATTTTAGCTAAAAGAATAAAGCATGTAGAAATCCAATATGGGAACATCAGGTCAAAGATTTATTCCTATCAGAATGCTAAGGAAAATTTTGTACTTTAAAACATTTATGGTATATTTGCCACTACATGACTGAGTAGTTTTTTTTTTTTTGACCAAGTGATTTGAGTAACAAAATTCGATGTCTTCATCATCCTAACTTGCCTTAAAGGGGCACTTAGTCCTCACCTTCCTGCCAAGATGGAACTAAGGAGCGGGATTGTTTCAGTTGTCCAATGCTTGGATAGTCTAATCACTTGGTTACTTTTTAAATAGTAAATAAAAGATATTGTGGAAATGGTAGGCTTTATATCACATGGTAGAGTAATTCGGAATATGCTTCACCTAACTTGTTGCTTAATGCTTGCTTTACAAGCTTATAAATATAATAATTATTAGATAGCATGGAGTTGAGAAGTATTTGCATTGTATTGATGTGACTAGCATGTAATTGTGGCTAAGGTCACAATTGTGGAGGCATGTGCTTGACTTACTTTTGATAATGCTAACTAGGGTTGAAATGGGCTGGTGTCAAGTCCACTCCTACCACATTCTAGGCTACAGTCACTAGAGGCATGTCTATTGACCTCATGATTGATTTTGATGATTGCCAAACTTTGAGTATTTGAGTATTTAACCATATGTTTCATGAGTGGATGTAGGTCTTTTCAGGTATTCAAATTGAAGAATTAATTCAAGAAAAGATCTACGCAAAATCATCAAGTCAAAGGCTTCAAAGAATAAATTTTTGAGTTTCAGACTTGGAGGTGTCGACCCCAAGGCTAAAGGTGTCGACCCCTATCCTAAAACGAGGCAAAAAGTTCAAGTTTTTAAAGTTTAAGAAGTCCAAATGTCAACCCCAGAAGCAAAGGTATCGATCCCAGGCTTCTGGCATGCTCAGGCACGGATTGGCACGTAGAGGGGACGACCCTAGGAACGACCCCTATGCTAGAGGATGATCCCAGGGTCAATCTTTGTTGCACAGAACAAAAGACAGAGAGCAGAAATCGTTCGGATCCCAGGAGGTGTCGACACCTGAGAAAAAAGTGTCGACATCTGAAGGAAAGGTGTCGACCCTAATATTGGGATAGGCTGCAACGGCTAATTTTCTGCACTTTTTTAATGGGTCATTCTCCACTCCAATGGCTAGTCCAAGCTTGCTAACGGCCAAAACTCATTCAAGAGTCACTCCCAAGTATAAAAATAGTGAGAAAAATATTTTGGATGAAGAGATTAAAGATTGAAGAAAGAAAATCATTCAAGAAAAGGGAGTTATATTGAATATCCAAAAATAAGAAAAAAGAGAGATTTGAGCTTCAAATTCAGAGGGCATTTAAGAGTCATCTTCCACAACACGTCAAGCAAGTCTTTCAGCATCATTTGAAGAGAAGAGAAGCTATCAAAGAGCACATATTCAGTATCTTCTCTGCACATCAAAAGAGTTTCTTTTTGCTATTAGTTTTGAGCTGAATTTTTATATTTGTATTTTTTGTTTCTTTACAAGTTTCTTTAGGAGGAAAGAAACTTAGGATGTAGGCTAGTCCAAGCCGATAATTGGATGGTGTATAGGTTTTGGTTGGTAAGCCTAGAAAATCAATTGGGTTGATAGTAATCTCGGAAAAACTATCGATGTAGGGTTGTGGTTGGTGAGCCCGGCAAAATCAACTGGGTTTGTTTGTGATCCCGGGTTAAAACAAACGCACTATAATCTAGGATTATAGTAGAATTCCCAAGAAGATCTTAGAGAGTGGACATAGGTGCGGGGTTGCACCGAACCACTATAAATTTATGCGTTTGTGTTGTGCTTTCTTCTTTATTGCTTATCTTGCATGCTTTAAATTGCTAATTACTTACTAATTTAGATTAACTCTTAAGTTCATTCACACTTGATTCCGTTGCATATATTAGTTAAATTTATTAAATTGAATTAAGTTAAGCACATACTTGTGTAGAGTTAAATTTGGCTAAAAATTTTTTATAAATCCAATTTACCCCTCCTCTTAGGTTGCTACCTCGGGGTAACAGGTGGTATCAGAGTAGATGCTCTGTTAGTAATTGTTGACCTAACCGTCAAGGGCAAAAGATCAAATGGCAACCCCTAGTGGTGTTTCCTTTATTGAGGCCCAATCCACTTCTAGACCATCTTTATTTGATGGCACCAACTACATCTTTTGGAAAATTAAAATGAGAATTTTCATACAAGCTCTAGATTATGACTTGTGGGGAATCAGAACTAGAGGACCACACACATCCACAAAAATTATAAATGGTATGACTCTTCCCAAACCAAAAAAGGAATGGGATCAATTGGACAAAAAGATGGCTCAATTAAATGCAAAAGCCATCAATGTACTCTATTGTTCTTTAGATGTGTACGAGTTTAATAGAATATCATCTTGCACATCGGCTAAAGAAATTTGGGACATATTAGAAATAACCCATAAAGGAACAAGCCAAGTTAAAGAATCTAAAATTAACTTGCTTGTTCATAAATATGAAATATTCAAAATGAAAAAATATGAGACTTTCCGATATGTTTACCAAATTTATTGAAATTATAAATGCTTTAAATGACCTAGGCAAAACTTATTCTAACTATGATCTTGTTTGCAAGGTGCTTAGGTCTTTATCTAAAGATTGGGAAGCTAAGGTGACGGCAATACAAGAAGTGAAGAATCTCACCAAGCTATCCCTAGAAGAGCTCATGGGTTCTCTTATGATCCATGAGATGCAAATGGCTCAAAAGGAAGAAGAAGAAGAGCCAAAGAAATTGAAGACCATCGCCTTCAAGTCTACTTCAAATTTTCATGAAAGCGATGAGTCAGAGGAAGATGAAGAAGAAGATGATGAGAACATGATGCTTCTTTTAAGAAAATTCAAGTTCCTCGTGAAGAAAGAAGAGAAGAACATTATCACCAACAACCAAATTCGCCCCAAAAAGATGAAGAGGAGTGCTTTACTAGGACTTTGGAAAAGTGGTGACTCGTCAAGCTCCGATGAGGAAGAGAAAAACGAGAATCTTTGCCTCATGGCCTTGGAGGATGAGGTAAATTCTGAAAACTCATCTAATTTCATTTTTGATGAACTACTTGATGCCTTCAATGAACTAATGTATGAATTTAAAAAATTAAGATAGAAAAGTAGGAAGCTTAAAAAGGATAATTCTAATTTAACGGAAGAAAATAATTCTTTAGTTAAAGAAAAAGAATATTTAGTTAAATCTGAAAATTCTTTAGTTAAAGAAAATGTTGAACTTAAAAAGGAAAATGATATTTTGAAATCTTTCCTAAAAGAAAATGAATATCTTTCAATTGAGAAGAAAGAGCTCTTGGAAGAAAATAAGAAATTAAGAAGAAAAGTTGAAGTTTTGAAACCTATAGTTGAAAAGTTTACAATTAGCTTTCAAAATCTACAATCCTTGGTAAAACTAATGGGGTTGTTTTCAATAAAATAGAAGTCGGTCTTAATGTTTCAAGAAAACAGCAAAACACTAGAAATATTTTCACAAGGGTCACAACTAAAAATCATTCTATTAAATGCTTTAAATGTAATAAAAAAGGCCATAAAATTTTGGAATGTAATTTTAAAAGAATTGGCTAAACTTTGATCAAACAAGTTTGGGTTCCAAAAGGAATCTTACACTCTAATTCTTATGGACCCAAGATGACTTAGGTATCAAAAGTTATGAAGTAATTTTGCAGGTATGCCAAGGATCCAATGAGCTTAAAAGAGAAAACTCTTCTTGCTTGGATGCCTTGGAAGAGATAGATGATGGATGGTGACTGTTGGTATAATCTAAATTTTTTTTCTCATCATACCATCAATGATTGTTAAAATCTTTTTGATTGAATGAATCCTTTGATTAATATGCATGCATATAAAATTCCTTGCTTGAAATATTTCTTATGTTTAATTGATTGATTTTGATGCTTGCATTGAATTCGTATCATGTTGTGAATGTTTTGATTTTAAAGAATAATATACTCTCCTCTATATATCATGCTATGGTTAAAATACTTGATATTCAACTTGATATTTTAAGACTCTTATCAATTCTATAATTGATGAATATAAACCTAGAAATGTTTAATTCCTTTAATTGTTAAGTTTATAAGAGAAACTAAGTTTAAATTGAATTTAATTGAATTTTCTCCACAAAATGTTAAACTGTTAAATTTACTCAAAATTATTTAAAATAAATATTCGAATATAAATCATCTCCTCATAAAATTCAAATGTTTGAAATTGCATTGCATCTTAGTCTTTTCTAAGGTTTCAAGTCTTTCCTAGTTGAAACCAAACATATAGAGCCTATATCTAGAGTTTTCCTTCTCAATACTTCTAATTTGATTGATTATCACATCCTATTTGGTCAAATCATTGAATCTCAAATTCAATTTGGATGTCAAATTCAATTTGGATGTCATCCTTAACCCCCAAATCAATTGAATATCTTTTTGATCTAAATTTGATTAAATTTTCCTAATATGGATCCTCTCTGGACTGATTCTTAATCAAGGTGTCGATCCTACATCCTGTAGGTGTCGACACTTGAGCTGAAAAATCCTTCTGGAACTGTTTTGAGAAGGTGTCGACACCTTACACTAAAAATGTCGACCCCTTCCAAGGTGTCGACACTTTTTAAGCAAAGTGTCGATCCCTTTTACGGGACAGGATCTTTTAAAAAAAATCGAACCGTCCTTGCCCTGTTTCTATTTCCGCTCGCACCTTCGAACAAGGCTCTCGGAACCCCTCTCTATCCCATCTAAACCTTAAGAAACACTTCCCCATTCTCTCCTTCCCGTGTTTTGGAAGATTTCTCGTGTGAAATGTCTTGCTCGACGGGAAAGAGGACCTCGGACGGGTTCTTCGAGCCCTAAGACGTCCCCTTCTCTATCTCCGATCCGTGAACGGCAAATGAAACATCGTGCAGAGCAGAGAGTCTCCCCCCTCGCCGGCAGCTCCTCCACCTCCAGCCAGGTCTTCTCTGGCAACCCCCTCATCTTCCCAAGATACTCCTTCATGGTCTGCAGCCATCTCCCGTGTGGTTTCTACAGGTAGAAATGTCAATTTCGATTTCCTAAAGAAAAATGGTTTTGATTTTGGAAGGAAACTTAAAAATCTAGGATGGAAATTCTTTTGCTCCCTAAATGTTTTGACCTACCCAAATCTAGTTAGGGAATTTTATTCAAATTTGAAGAGCGGAGATGGGGTCATTGAATCCGAGGTGAAAGGAGTTTTAATTGTTTTTGACAGTGAAAAGTTAGGAAGAATTCTGAGGATGAGAGCTGAAGGAAGCCAAATTGATAAACTTGAAAAGAGATCAGAAGGGCTCAAATATATTTTAGGAAGAGAGGATATCAGTGATTTAGAGGAGGTGAGTGCCAATTGGTTGTCTATTGATATGTGCCTCCTACATCATATTACCAACAGGATTTTTTTCCTTAAAATTGGTAGATTTGACTTTGTAGCTGCGAGAGACATATCCTTCATGTACCATGTGATTCGAGAGATCCCCCTGAACCTTCCAGTACTTATGATCAGATATATGAAGGATGTGGCAGAGAGATCTAGGACTTCTCTATCCTATGGGATGGCCTTGACTTTGATTTTTCAGGAGCATGGGGTAGATTTTAATAGAGAGACCTCTAAAGCCCTGATGCACACAGATATATACAACGAACACTCCCTACACCATATGGGTTTTGAGAGATAGGGTGTTCGTTGGGTTCGTCAAGGAGCTCAAATACAGGCAGAGGAGCCACTTGAGGCTCCATCTATTGTTCCAGTGCCGGATATTCAGATGGAGGAGCTAGCAGCACTAGCAGAGCAGATTTATGAGACCACAGAGGCACCGGTGGACTGTCCAGAGAGCTCAGACAGACCGCACTCCAGACTGGACGAGAACTTATTAGTTGAGAGGGTCTCCTCAAGGATCGTGGCAGCTGTCAGTTCGGAGATTTAGCGACTCACCTCAGAGGCCATGTTATTGCTTAGAGAGAAGACTGCTCGTCTGATTCAGGAAATCTCTACTGCGAGGACAGATGCTTCTAGCCAGCCTTCTACAGATGTTGGACCATCTCCTTCTCCTCCGCTTGATCCCAGTTCTTAGAGCCCGATCCCTTTACTTAGGATGCTAGGACATTACTCATGTAGCCTTAAAGCTTCCTAGCAATCCACTTTGTGTCAAAACATAGGAGTTTGCATTTTGACCTCATATGTAATCAGTTCAGGTAAACTTTTGGAGTAAATGACAAAGATATTTCTCTTTTGAAAAATGTGATACGATCAATATTGAAATATTTGATGTCAAAATGGCTTGATCAATATTGAAATTGCTTGATGTTTTATTATCATTTTATATCTTTGATTTTGGATTTTGCTACAAAAGCAGGGGTGGCAAATTCTAAAGAATCATAATTTAAATGAAAATAAATGTCAAATTTTGATAATCTGAAAAATTGAATTAAAAAAAAAATTGCTCGTTAAAATGGGAAAACAATAAAAATATTTATCATAAAAAGGAACAAATTTTAAGACTTTAATGAATGATTTGATTGATTGTTTGATATGTGAATTAACTAATGATTTGCCTCACTCAATCAATGCTTTGTGATCTTAAAATTTCACTTAGTTATGAAAGTGGCTATGTTTGTAAAACAAAGGGGGAGAAAACATTAAAGAAGAAATGATAATGTGATTGAAAATTCATTTAAATCTCATGAATCTAAATTTTAATGCTAAATTCTTGTTAAATATGTTCAATTTGAAAGAAAAAGAAGGAGAAATACTTTGATTTGTTTGAAGTTACTAAGTGACTTATGTTGGAAAATGAACATTCATTGCATAATACCATTGAGCTTTCATGTGCTTCTAAATTTTTAGTCTTAACTTGCATAATTTGAATGATTAATTATTCTTAACAATTAATTGGAGTTTAACTGATTTTGACACATACTCTAAACCTAATTTTTCTTGTGACAAATCATATTTTATCCTGAAAGATTCAAATTGACTTGTGCTAAGAAAATTCAATTTCATCCTTTGATTCACATATGCTTATTATTTTCTTTTGATCTACTTGACTACATTACTACACTTCTTAAAAAAAAAAAATTAATAGGAGTTAACTTGGAGTTAATTTGCAATATTTTCTATGCTATAAATAAGCTGAATTTGACACTCCTTCAAACTTGAGACTCATTTAAAGATGTAAAAATGATTTTAAGTTCTATCATATGGGAGACTTTCAAAATTGGAACATCATTTGCTGAATTTCTTTTATTCGATACATTCGTGCTGCATATCTTTTTCAAGTTGAATTGTTAGAATTCTTTTAAGAAAAGGAAAGAATAATATCATGTTCAATTGTTTAATTAAAAAGCTCTAATTTTTGAACCTAAATCGAAAGTCTACATTGGTGGTATCAAATAAAATTTTGGCTCTATCCCTTAAATATCTTGATAAAATCAGGATTCAAATGTTTTCGAAAAAAGGAGAGTGACATCAATATGAATTTGATATCCTACATGCTTACTTTTCATGATTAAATGTCCATGAATTTCTAATTTGATATCCTTTTAAACTTGACTTAAAATTTTCTGAATTTGATATCTTTGTCTGAATTTTGATTGATTTTGATCCTCCTTGCTTCTTTCCATAAGAATACATTTCCTAAGCAAAGGAGAAACTAAATTTTGAATTAAATATTATGCTTGCTTCAAATCATTATTAAGCCAAATTTTCTGAAATTTAAAGACAATTTTTTGAATCAAAAAGCAAGTTTTCAAAAAGGGAAATAATTCATTTGACTTAAAATGTATTGATTTTAGTGATGAATCTTTATTCCCTCCCATTAGCTTTTTGATGTTGTCAAAAAGGGGGAGAAGATTTGTTGAGTATATACTATGCTTGAGCTTATACATTTCATGATAATGCTTGAAACATCCTGAAATATCTAAATTTAAGTTAAATGGGAGCCTTTATGAAGTGTGCATTAATAATTGTGTATATTATCACTTCATAACTTATACAAGCAAAGCTTTTGAAACACATTAATTTTATTTTTATATATATACTCAAAGTTTTGCCATCATCAAAAAGGGGGAAAATGTTGACCCCATGATTGATTTTGATGATTGCCAAATTTTGAGTATTTGAGTATTTAACCATGTGTTTCATAAGTGGATGTAGGTCTTTTCAGGTATTCAAATTGAAAAATTAATCCAAGAAAAGATTTAAAATCATCAAGCTAAGAATTTCAAAGAATAAATTTTTGAGTTTCAGACTTGGAGGTGTCGACCCTAGGCTTCTAGCATGCTCAGGCATGGACTGGCACGTAGAGGGGACGACCCCAGGAATGACCTCTGTGTCAGAGGATGATCCCAGGGTCGATCTTAGTTGCATAGAATAGAAGATAGAGAGCAGAAATTCTTCGGATCCTAGGAGGTGTCGACATCCGAGGAAAAGTGTCGATCCCAATGTCGGGACAGGCTGCAACGGCTAGTTTTCTGCACATTTTCAATGGGTCATTCTCCACTCCAACGGCTAGTCCAAGCTTGCTAACGACCAAAACTCACTCAAGAGTCACTCCCAAGTATAAAAACAGTGAGAAAAACATTTTGGATGAAGAGATTAAGGATTGAAGAAAGAAAATCATCAAGAAAAGGGAATTACATTGAATATCCAAAAACAAGAGAAAAGAGAGAGATTTGAGCTTCAAATTCAAAGGGCATTCAAGAGTCATCTTCCACAACACGTCAAGTAAGCCTCTCAGCATCATTTGAAGAGAAGAGAAGCTACCAAAGAGCACATATTCAGCATTTTCTCTGCACATCAAAAGAGTTCCTTTTTGTTATTAGTCTTGAGCTGAATTTTTATATTTGTATTTTTTGTTTCTTTACAAGTTTCTTTAGGGAGAGAAATTTGGGGTGTAGGCTAGTCCAAGCTAGTAATTGGACGATGTATAGATTTTGGTTGGTGAGCTTAGAAAATTAATTGGATTGATAGTGATCCCGGAAAAACTATCGGTGTAGGGTTGTGGTTGGTGAGCCCGGTAAAACCAACTGGGTTTGTTTGTAATCCCAGATTAAAACAAATGCACTGTAATCTAGGATTATAGTAAAATTTCCAAGACCTTGGAGAGTGGATGTAGGTGCGAGGTTGCACCAAACCACTATAAAATCTTTGTGCGTTTGTGTTGTGCTTTCTTTTTTTATTGCTTTACTTATCTTGCATATTTTAAATTGCTAATTACTTACTAATTTAGATTAACTTTTGCTTAAGTTCATTCACACTTGATTCCATTGCATACACTAGTTAAATTTATTGAATTGAATTAAGTACATAGTTAAATTTGGCCAAAAATTTTTTATAAATCCAATTCATCCCCTCCCCCCCCTCTTGGGTTTCTATCGCTGGGCAACAATGTCCATACTTGGCCTATGCCTTTGCAAGACCTGTAGGCCAAGCCTCAACCATTTGGGACCCTATTCAGGGATTAAGCTTGGTCTATGGCCAATAATTGAGTCTAAGCTCGATCCTGATTTATAAGTCTTCTTTTTAGAGAGAGAGAGAGAGAGAGCTATATGTTTGAGTATAGGCATCAAATATTCCGGATGTACAACTAATATGTTCTATTCACTGTGTTTTATCACTCTTTCCCAAGTAAAACTTGAAGCAAGAATAACCATAGTGCTAACCATCAATTCTTATATCAAGTATTTGGGGTCAGCTTTATGGATTTTCACTTGCCAAAATTCCTGTTTACGGCTTCTGGTGATGTAATTTAGCCTTCTCTATTCCTTTCACTACTTTATACATGTTATCTTTAGATCTTTTCCTTTTTTCCCCTGCATCCTTCAACAATAAAGTACCCATCTGCATTGGAGGCCCCTTTTGCTTTTATTTGACATGCATATGCCATCTAAATTAGTTCTGCATTACTGTCCTTGATTTATGTGACTCCTACAGCTCAAGTATATTTATTTCTCAATCTATCCATCTTAAATGTACAAAACCTAAGTTAAGAAGAACAAGGAAAAATTGGCTTAGAAGGATCATCCATTAACATCTCATTTTTCTACATGGTTTTTATTCTAGGTATCAGTTTGTGAAGAATAAAGTAGATTTGAGAACTAAATGAGTTCTCATATTTTAGAAGTCTTGTTCTTTAAACCTTCAGAATATATCTGAATTTAAAGTTTGTTCTTTGTTCTCATTGTATAAAAAGCCTCAAGAATTCTTACATAAGCATATTTTTGATTACTAGGGTTATCATGGTGATACATCTGCCACTTTCCTTTGTGGTGATGTTGACGAGGAAGCTAAGAACCTGGTTCAGGTAAAATCAGAAACATGTTGTTTCATCATTTCTTAAACTACATCTGTATTGAAACTAAGCTTTTCTTTCTCCATCTTCGAGGCACTATTCCATCATTTACAGCAGATCCATAATCCGCCTTTTTGCTTTATAATATACTCCATTTTTTAATATAGAAATATTCCATGCTTCTTTGGTAGTTTATTATTTTTCTTATCTAAATAATAAGTTGAAAAAGAGTCTTAAGAAAGTGTTGTTTATTTTTCTTTGTAGGTTTATAATACAATATGTGCACTATGTTTTGGAAATATGTTAAATTGATGAAGACTGCCCTACTTAGTTCATGCTTCATAGAATACTTCCTTAATGTTATGGCGACGAGAGATGTGTGAAAATCTGTTAGGCTCTGTTCAGAAGTAGAAGGAAGTGTCGGAATAATGAAGAAAGTGGAACAAAGTGAATAAATGAGTGATTTAAAGCAGTATCATTCTCTTTCTGGGGTTTTTAGCTACTCCCATTGCAGAGTTTTTTTAGTTACATTAAATTCAGTTACTTGTATAGTTCGTTCTTTAATCATCCCTTGCCTGATTCTTTTGCACAGATTGGTTTCAACCACGTTAGGTGGACCTGCAAGTCTAGAGAAAAAAAGCAACTTGATGGTTGTCCTCTAGCCCAAGACACATCACTTTCTGGATGTTCTAAGTTTTCTCAACAGCAGTTAACAAAACATTTAAAAGCTGATTCATCAAAATTTATGATAGAGTTGGTGTTTACGAAAGGATTATTTTTATACAAAGTGCTTAGACAATCCTTTGGATCCAATCCTTGGAATTGGTTTTCCATGAGGCTTATAATGCATTTGCCTTAGGTAGTATTGTTCTTGGATTTGCGTTGGTGGTGCATGAAAGTATAGTTGTGCATTACACTTTCGAGATTGTTTGGTCTTGAGTTGGTTATCCATCAATCTGGATGGTGTGCTACAAGTTCTATAATAACTCTCTAGAATTTTGAGATATAAAGGACATAATATCTCCTTTACTATTTTAGAAAGAGAAATATAGTGGGAAATGTGTGAGGTGAGTAATGATATGGGGTATTAAGAGAATTTAGCATTTGAGGGATCAGCATTTAGTATCATCTGAGAGTTGATCAAATTTGTAACAAGTAGAACACATTTCATTAAGAGGAGAGAAAGATCAACATATGCGGATTGTGAGGTGATACTTAGAGAGAGAGAGAGAGAGAGTTCAACCGTAGCTTATTAGTCCTACATTTGTACACTAAGTGTAAGAAGAAAAGAAAGGAAATTAAAAAATGTCTAAAGATAAGTGGTGGACTTTAAAAGGGGAAAATATTATATCTTTTAAGGACAAATTACTAAAAGAAAGAAACAGGAACTTAAGGATTGAACCAAATGACAATGTGGGTCCAAATGGCTAATTGTGTTAAAAGGGTAGCTAAAGTTGTTTTGAAAGAGTTAACGAAAAAAGATATACAAATAAAGAAACTTGGTGATTGAATATTTAGATATAAGATGCAATTGGAAATAAAATAAATTTGTTCAAACATGGCAAAAAATAAATAATGCAAAGGTTTTTATCAGATATAAGGAGGCTAAGAGAGATCAAAAGTGCTCGTAAGGCTAAATACATGATATATAATAGGTTAGGTTCAAAAGGTGATAGTGAAATTTATAAAATAGCTAAATCAAGAGAGAGGAAATATAAAAAGTGAGATAGTAAGATATGAATGAAAGATGAGGAAATAAAATAAAGATGGAGATATTATTTTAAGAATTATTAAATAAGAATTCTAATAAAGAAATATTTGTTAAAGAAGTTAGGTTATGGAGTGAAGGTTCTATGGTGCAACTCATAATTGGCAAGAATTTTGAAAAGAATGTGAACAAAGTAAGACATTACAGCTATGATGAAAGACCTAAAAAACTATGAGAGATATCAGTTAAATTGGTTTTCTAACTTATTTAATAAAATTTTAAAAACTAAGAAAAAATTGGATGATTAGAGCACGGTATGTTGTACTGCTCAGCGTAGGATGTACCATACCATACCGGTACCATGTCGATATGGTGTCTTGTATTATACCAATGCTCGGTATACTTTCTTATACCATACCGAACTGCATACCAACACTATAATATGATGGTATTGATACAGGGTCTGATACAAAGGTGGTGAACCTTGGATTAGAAAAGTGTTGTAGTACCTATCTATAAAAAGAAAGGCGATATCCAAAAGTACTCCAATTATCAAGGAATTAAAGTTATGTGTCACTCTAAACTCTAATTGGGAAAGAGTAATTGAACAGAGATTAAGAAAATTAAAAACTATTTCAGAGAATTAAATTAGATCTATGCTTGAAAGATCAATAACATAGGCTATCTTTTCAGTTAAAAATTGTAGAAAACTATAGAGAAAAAAGAAAAGTTTATATGTGGTTCATTGACGTAGTGAAAGCTTATGATAAAGTACCAAGAAAAGTAATTTGGTGGGTCTTAATAAGGCAGGGTCTAAATAAATATTATATTGAAATAATTGAGGATATGTATGCTAGGGCATTGACAAGTTTTAGGAGTTATTTTGATACAAAAAGTGAATTTTCATTTATTATAGGCTTACATCATGGATCAACACTAAGTCTGTATCTTCTTGCACTAATTATGGATGAACTTGCTGCTAATATTCTGGAAGAAGTATCTTTATATATTTAATTGAAAATGATATATTGTTGATTGATGCAAATAGAACTAGTCTAAATACTAAGTTGGACTTATCTTGAAAAATTTTAGAGGATAAGGCTTAAAGATTAGAAGAACGAAGACAAAGTATATAAATGTAAATTTAATGAGAATGGAAATGAAAATAAGATACCAATTAAGATTGATGACCGAGAGATACGACAAGGTGAAAGCACAAGGTACCACCTTGCTTTCACAAGAGCTTGGTAGACACTATCTTGCTTTCACAAGGTGACCCCCATACCGAAACCATCCTGGTATAGTATCAGTATGCCTAATACCTGATAAGGGGTTGGTTTTGTGTATCAACACTCAATACACCGTCTATACCACATATTAGTTCGGTACTAGTACAGTATGATACGATCGTGTTATGAACCGGTATCGATCAGTACAACATATGATGGCCTTGGTTCTTAAAAGTTGGTTGGGCACTCATGAGCTAACAAATAGTTGTTATTATTACCCATTATTATGTCGGCTGTACTAGTGGTAGCCTTTACCCACGGTGATAACCACAACAACCGCCTTCGCTCGCTAGCAATAAGTGCTATCAATGATGGTGGACATAACTAGTTAGAAGTTAACCTCTGCTGTTGTCATTTGACTTCTAGTCATTGCCATTGCCAGCATCCTTTCCCCCAGATCATTTTTAAATACATTGCCATGTTTACCATATCTGGTGGGATGTCTAAGTAGTTATTGTGTGACCTTTAGTGACAGAGATGATAGGGAACATGTTGACTTAATAGAAAGGAGATTTTAAGTATTGTGTACTGTGTCTTAGTGCTTAGTAGCCTTGAAAGTATGTGCTGTAGCCAATATGCAAAGCTTCAAGTGTATGTCAGTAGATTCTTGTTGCCTTTTCAGCAATGCTTAAAATGTTCATTTGTGGCTTTTATTAGTCACATCATTACAAATAATTAGGAGCCAAGAAGAGGCTTGCAGCTAGAAGAATCTTGATGCTCATGCTGTGTAAAGTTGGTGCCTATGTTTGATGAAAATGACAAGTTTAGTCTTAGGCACGTTTTCATTCTTTTCTCATTTATAATTTGGTAAGTTGAACCTAAATTCAACCTTAGCTTTAAAAGTTTTGAATCTAAGCTAAGTGCAATATTGAGACCTATGATTGTGTGTAAGCCTTAATCCTTGACTAAACAAATCAACTAAGTAACATTTAAGCCTGGTAAAATCAAATTAAAACTCAGTAAAATCAGCTACGGTTGACTTGAAATTGCTTTAATTTCTAGAATAGACCTATACAATTCAAAATTGACTCAGTTTTCACTTGGTAAGCGAATTGGCACAATTTGCAATTGAAATTTAATGCTAGTTAAGTGATGGTGAAACTTAGGTAAATCAAAACTATCTTGGATCAAATCTAGGTTGCTCCTAACTTTCCACCCATGTTACTAGAAAGAAAGTCCTTCTACAACATCTAAAATTTACCGAGCATGGTAGTTACTTTGTGCTTGACTTTAACATGCTTTTTCTGGTTCCCTTTAAGAAAGGCCTTGGAAGATGCAAAATAAAGCCAAGGACATTCTTGGAACGTATGAGGAAATCCTTGAAGATAACTTTTCCCTCTTAACCTACATTTTTAAATATCTTCAATTTTTTGGAGCATATTAAACCAATGAAAAAAAATGCTTATTTGGTCCAAGAGCATCATACTAATTAATATTTCCAAAATGTTGCTTTTGTTCAGATTTTTGGAGTTTTGGCTCAAAATAAAGAGAAAAATAATAAAATGTAGAAAAATAAAATAATAAAAAATATATATTGTAGATCATGTTAGAGTGTTTTTTTTTATTGGTTAGTATCTCTTTTATATTATGCTTTAGCTATTTGGAAACTTTTAAATATTTTTTAGATTTATAAAAGATACAAATATATAGGAAATTGATAAAAATAGAACATGTAGAAAAAAAAGATCAAGCAAATACTAATTTTTATTAATAATGTTTTATTTGGTATGCACCCAACTAATGAATTCATGTCCAAATTAAAATAAACTTTTCATGGGAGTATGTAATAGACATGCACACATATCTTAATTTGTCTATTTTGATCGTGGTTTGTTGAACTGGGCCGAACCACCCGGTTCACCCTGTACTGAGCTGAACCAATGCGGGGCTGGATTGATTGGGCCCTATTTTTCGAAACCACCCCCGAACCACCCTGTACTATACTAGACTAAGGCATACCGGCCTATATTGAGATAAAATTTGGAAAAAATTGGTTTGACTCGGTCTGCTGAAATGGACTGAACCACCTGACTCATTATATACCAAGTTGAATGGGCCGCCAACCGGTATGGGTCTCGGTACTAGTTCTGATTATTATGCAAACTTGATGTATTGTTAGTGCTTAGCATAGTTTTACAAAATCTACTTTTTACAAATTCAAAATTTTACTATAGGATTCAATATTGACATTTTTTGTAAATTTATGTCCTCCTAGCACTTATTTGCTATCAAATTTACTCAAAACTTGCAAATCATTTAAAAAAAAAAATGCTTACCGTGTTTCCTATTAATCACTAATGAGCAAGCTCAATCCACCAAAAATTATTTTGCATGATGAAGTTATAAAGTTTAATTTTTAGCAGAAATGAGGCAGTTTTGGCAAGAATTGGACTTAAATTGCCTGAAATTGCTGAAGTTGATTCTTTTTGCTTGGCATCAAAATTTGCTTGTTTATGATGCCACAAGAAGTCATTATGTGGCATGTTCTTTCATTTTGAACATTGTTTAAATGAGGTACTTGGTTATTTATAAGGGTTGCGTGACCCTTATTGAGGGTGGTTTAGCATCTCTTACTTTGTTTTCATGTGCCACTAGTGATGTAGCTCAAGTTTAGATTAGCTCTAAGTTTGAATATTTTATATTTTGAGGTTTTACTAAATTTGCTATTTTATTATGTACTAGGAATCAAGGTTTTACATCCCAATGGGATGGGGGCATCCCAAACATCCCGTTCTATTCATTGAGAAAATAGGATTGGGACGGGGTTGGGACCTCGCAAAGCATCTATGTGGGGAAAAGAAAGAGGAAAGAAAGAAAGGAAAGATGAAGAAAAGGAAAAAGTAAAATGAGAGAAGAAGAAAATGAAAGAAAGAAAGGAAAGGAGAAAAGAAAGGAAAGAAGGATGAAATGAAAGAGAAAGAAGAAGAAAAAGGAGAAAAAGAAAGAGAGGAAGGGAAAAGAAAAGACAAAAAAGGAAAGGATAGAAAAGAAGGTAGAAGAAAAACAGAGAAGAGAAGGCAAAAAAAGGAAGAAAGAAAAGAAGAAGAGGAAAGAGATGGAGGACATCTACCGATATGCACGATCGAGACAACTATCAGGATGACATGGAACTAAGGTTTTAAATCCCATGAGACCGGGGTGTCTCGATATCTCCATGGAATGGGACACCCTCTTGTTCCGCCTCGTCTTAGTAGCAGTCCCAGCCATGCATCCCAGTAGATATCCTCCTTCTCTCTCCTCTTCTTCTTTCCTTTCTTTCTTTCTTTCTTTCTTTTTCATCTCTCTTTCTTTCCTCCCTTTCTTTCTTTCCTCCCTCCCTCTCTTTCCTTTTTCTTTTACCTTCTTTTCCTTATTCTTTCTTATTCTTATGCCTTCCTACATTTTTTTTCCTTTTTCTTCTTTCTCCTTCCTTTTTCCTTCTTTCCTTTCTTTCTCTTTCTTCTCCTTTTCTTTTTCTTTTCTTCTTTCCTTCAATTTTTCCTTTTCATCATTTTCCTTCCTTTTATTTCTTTCCTCTTTCTTCTTTTCTTCCCGCATGAATGGGTTTTGATGTCCTATCCTCATCCCAATCCCATTTTCTCATAGGAATGAAATGGGATGCTTTCCGTTCCGCTGGGACTTAACCTTGGATAGGACAATGGGGTGTCCCATTCCATTGTGAAACTAGGATACCTCCATCTCATGGGATTTAAAACCTTGCTAGGAGTCTTATATAGTCTCCTATTAAAGCTTGAGGCTCCCTGGAGAAGCTTCTTATATCAAAAGTCAAACTTCTTGCCTAACACCTCATGTCTCTTTTCCAAAACCCCTCCATCATAGCTGCCATTGCAAATAAGACCAAGGACCAAAATGACCCAAAATCTGTCTCAAGTCCTAACTAGAACTAGAAAACCAACATAATAAAAATACCCATGCATTAGATAGACCATTAGGATGCCCCCAGAAAACTATACTTTGACTCTTGAAATAGCATTAGCAACTATCTATTTACAATTATTATTTTGCGTAAATCCAGCCACTCGGTATGTACCTCATCTTTTCATTACAATATGTGGCAATTTTAGAAATCTTAAACTAGTTAAGTTTTCATCAAGATTCAATTATCACCAGTGATCACTAACAAAATCAACACATAACTCATTAGCGCTTGCTCCTTTTATTTTTGCATGCTAAGCATGGTTAATCATTTACTTTGCTCTTATGTGGCACTTGTTTTGCTATCCTCTTTAAAATCTTAGTTTTCTAGAAAGTCTCTTGAAGAATGCAATATCGGATTAGGAATATTTGCCAAACTCAACCAACTTCTGATGAATATAATAAACTTTCAAATAATTAGTGGGGACTCCCATCCAATAAAAGACTATAGAGTCTAGAGTCTAGACTTTAATATAACTCAGATATCACCAATATAAACTCAAAATATTTTAGTGTCTCAAAATGTAGCTTAAGCTAAAATAACGTAGGACTCCTATTAAATTTTAAAGAGTATGCACAAAATTTTTCAAAAAAAAAAAAGAGATTTAGCACTAGGTATTCTTTGTGCTATTTTCATGCTCTAAAACCATATTCCACCATGGTGCTTTGCCTTGCCTGCATCCTAGAGTATCTACCTTAGTCCTTGTGTTGAACAAAAGTGACTCTAAGGGGCTTTTTGGAGTTTTGTAACTGGAGCCGCATGCAGCTCAAGTTGTAGGTGTAGGCCAACCCGCTTGTTTGGATGCCTACAACTAAAATTGCATAGTAAGTTACTCATTGGGCTGCAACTCAAGATTACCTTGCGGTTGGTCGACTTGCAATCAAAGTGGCCATGGGACTACTTACAGCCACTCAAGTAGTTATCTTGATTGAAAACAATTCTCTCCTCCCTTTCCCCTCTCCTCCCCCATCCCTACTCTCACATCCCTCCCCATCACCCTCGATCCTGTCATTGACCCTTGCCACCTCTAGGAGGTGCAACCTCCTTCGTCTCAAACTTCACCAAAGGAGGTCTCTCCTCCTTGTCCTCCTTCCCTTCCTTTCTCCTCTCTTGCATTGCTCTTAAGTTCCTCCTTGCAGCAGCCCTTGATGCTATTGCCAATTCCATCACCTTTGAGAGGCCCGTGGTTGCTTCCTCTACCTTGGACTCCATTGTGCCGTCCTCTTCCACTCTGCCTCCTTGGCTACCACCACCCATCCCCTCCACCCCCCTCCTTCTTCTCCACCCTCCTCAAGGCTTGCACTGCTGCCTACTCCCTCCTATTGGCACCCCTCTCCACTAGCAGCTTCAATGGATGACATCTTCATCCAGAACATCCTCATCTCCACGTACGTTGAGTGCTCCAATGTTCCATCCACTCATAATATATTTGATGGAATGTATGTTAGAGATGCCTCTTCCTTAAACTCTCCTCAAACACTAGAAGTGAGCTTCCTTGTAAGTCAAGTATCACAACTTTAGTTGCAACATGAGTTGCAATACAACTTCAACTATAGGGCTCCAAACGGCCCCTAATTTTTTTCTAATTCAAGTACTTTCTATTTTCTTTCTATATTTATGCCTTTTTATTAGGCTCTTAATATTGTTATTTCTATGATGTTGCCAATATAACCATTGCTTTTACTTTGTACTTTTATGAATCTTTATTCTAATTGACCATGACTGTAATTATAGAATGATGATGTAAGAATAATAAATCAACTTCTTACTAGTATCTACTTGAAATATTGTATTCTTGATTTAAAACAATAATAAGGATATTTTCTGCCTATCCTTCAGGTAACAAGAGAATGTCTTTACAAGGCAATATCAATATGTGCACCTGGAGTGGAGTTCAATCAAATTGGCAAAACAATACAGTATGTTACTGCAAAAGTTTTAACTTTACATCCATGAATACGAGATTATTCGTCTTAGGAATGCTTTGTGAATATCATTGTACGCATGCAATACTGCAACTTTAAAAGTGAAAAAAAAAAATCTTCAATACCTCCCATGGATCTATACATGTGAAAACACTCAAGTAGATTGTTGGGCAACAATTGGACTATGTAAAATAATATTATATGTGCATACACACACATGCACATATATATGGTCAGGTCAAGTTACACCTTTTATTGGATGATGGGAGTCTTAGTGATTTGGGCATTTGGATGTTATTCACTATCTCTAAACTGCTTACATCAATATATGCCAAAAATCTTAAATTGTCCAACTTTGACCATTTGGTGCATAAGCTAGGAGTTTTCAAATTACATGATTTTTGTTGTATAAGCAGTTTAAAGGTTATAGATCATAACCAATGGCTTGGATCGATGTGAGTTGCCCATTATCCAATTTAGAAAAGGTATAACTTGAAGAGTTACACTAGGTTTCACTTGATACATGGGTCAGGTCAATTTACACCTTTTTTGACTTAGATGATGGGATGGGATTTCTGCATTGATGATCCAAGCCTTTGGATGGTATTTACTATCTTTAAACTGCTCACACACCAAAAATCATGTTATTTACTATGATTTAAATTGTCAAATTTTATCTGCTTGGTGCATAAGCAAGGGGTTATCAAATTATATGATTTTTGTTGTATAAGTAGTTTAAATGTGGTAGATCATATCTAATGGCTTGGATTATCAATGTGAGATGCCCATTGTCCAATTCAAAAAAGGTATAACTCTAAGAGTTAAACCAAGTGTCACTCATATATTTATTTATTTATTTCATATCTTGAGAAATTTCCAAAAGTGATGATGTAAGGAAAATTGGCTGGGATTCATGTGAAAGCACAAGAACCTTCTTTTCTCTTTGAAAAGAAGGTGAAAAGTTATGAGATACCTGCATATACTTGGATAAGTTGATAAATCCTAAAATGCCATTTGGCACTTCAATATTACACTTTACCAAGCAAGGTTGCTATCTACTATTAGCTTGATTGTCTTATGCATGGAATGTCGTTCCAGGTTGAACCGCCAAGTACACCCTGTACCATATCGATATCATATAGGTATGGACATATGGTGTCTTGTACTCTCATACCGTACCAAACCGCGTACTGACCTATAATAGGATGGTACCAGTATGGGATCCGGTACCGAGACGGTGAACCTTGATCTTACATATTAAGATCTTATGATTAATGTTCAATGATTAATTTAATAGTATTTATCATGTCAATCACAAACAAAACACAATAGAGCAGTGCAAACTATCGCACTTTCTTCACCAGTTCATGTGGTTCTATACTGTCCCAAACCAGAGTGTGTTAGTTAAGCATATGCATGGCATCCTAGCACTAGTATGTACTGACTTTAAAGGCTTTTTAGACTACCTCCATGTTGTTTTGCGACATTTTTTAACTTGTTTTGGTTTCTTTTAAGGTGGAACGTCCATACCATTTTTGCAAAGCTAGCTAGTTTTATTCAATGCTTAGTATTGATCACTTTGTATTTCATGCACAAATTTTTGATTGGAGGAAATCTTTTGTATCAAAAGTCAGCATAAAATGAAATAGGATTACTAGAATATCTATTATTGCATGATCATTTGACTAAGATGTATTATGGAAAAGTTAATGTACAGCTCATTGGGACCATATAATTTTACAAATTAAATCAGAGAATAAATAGTGCAGTCATACTACCCCATATCCATACTAGATTAATGAGATGGTCTATGAGATCTGGACATGATGAGTTTCAAAGAACCTTTCTAGTGACAAAAAGTACAACATCCATGAGCTGCAGACTGACTTAAGTTGCACCTTTAGAGTGGTTGTGCCATGGCATAATCCAACTAAAGAAAAACCCAATAAAGGCTTGGCTGCAGAACCCAGCACTACTGTGAAAAGAAGAATATGAAGAAGATCTATAGTAGCATGATTGATTAGTCATCATGTAAAACCCAACAAATTCCTCCTTAACTTAAGCTTTTTTTCACAGAAATGGAACATAGAAAGAGGAAAAAGAATACAGACTTGCAACATAAGAATATGTACTTATACCAGAACTGAAACTCTTGAGAGTTTCCAATAAGACATGACTTCTTGGTATTTTCTAAAATCCTGCTTTGGCAAATTGCGCTTGTTATATGTCCCTGTATAGTTTGTACCATAAGTTTTTAAGTTTATATATGTTCTTGATATGTTATTTCAGTTGCGTGATCCTAGTTTCTGTGCAATTGTTGCAATATATATGTTACATAGCAAGCAACAACATCTTGAATGACCTATGATGCCAGATTTCTGCAGATTAGTTAGACACTATGTTTACTTTTCAAAACCAAGTCTATACAACATTGTAAGACAACTAAAATTGTCTGATTTTTAAAAATTAAGTAGCATTTTGAGGTATGCTTATTGCATATCTGCTAAGTGGAATACAAACTTCTGCATGTTACATCATGATGTGTGTTTCAAAGCATGCTAGTTGCTTGTCCACCAATGACTTTTGCTTTTGTGCTAGTGATGCCAATTGTCAATATCCATTGCACAACATGAAGCATGGAAATTCTATATGATACATTAATCCTTAATTATGAACTCTTTTGTTTTGACACCAGAAAAAAGCAGACTGGCAATTAAGTTGATAGTGTTGCCAAGTCAAATCATGTAAAGGGCATCTAAGCCCTGCTTCCCATGTTAGCATTCGTTTAACTTACATGTTGAACAAATGTTTATAAATGCTCAAAGAAATATTTTGTCCTAAAATGGAGTCTTTATGGTAT
Source organism: Cocos nucifera (assembly GCA_006176705.1). Classification (NCBI taxonomy): domain Eukaryota; kingdom Viridiplantae; phylum Streptophyta; class Magnoliopsida; order Arecales; family Arecaceae; genus Cocos; species Cocos nucifera. The sequence continues at coordinate 200,501 of QRFJ01002746.1, forward strand.
TATATAAAGATGTAAGTTATTATAAGATATTTTATTTATTTAATGTAGTGATGCTTGAAACCTCAGTATGTAAAAGAGATCACCATTTATTTTTTGGAACACATGCTCAGGATATTATCATTTGAGCTTTCAACCTATCATTTTTTTAAAAAAAACTGGATATTGTAATTCAATCACTATATATTTGTTGATGGTAAGTTACTAAACCCGAACCACTGGGTGAGAACTCAATGAGATGTCAATGTCATATGAAGTGGTTTTATGACTTGCTCAAAAGATTAAGATGAGAAGATGGAATTTGACATCGGTATTTGAGACTTCTCAATTAAATGTCATTAGCTGTTTAAGAATATGAAGTGAGATATGCTTGTCTGATGTGGCTTTCTCTTAATGCTTCGCATTTGAACTCTTCATTTCAATTTTTTTTTTAATATTGTGAACTTTTTTTGGGTAGAAGTTTTTCTTTTGTCACCATACTTGTATCAAATATGTATCCTTACTTTTAGATTCTATGCCCATCGCCCTAGTAGCTTAGACTCAGAAATCCCAGGTCCTCCTCGTGACAACTCTAGTGTTCCATGTTTGTGGCTTGAGCATGGCATAAGTTTTTGAAGTTAACATGTTTTCTTGTTCATTACCATTGTGATCTGTAAACAAGATTGCACTGTAATGATTGTATGTACGTATATACATATGCATGAAACCATGCATGAATACACATATGTACATACCTATTTATGAATGACTGCATGTTATACATGTATTTTATTTGTTTTGAGCATACCTTCCTACGTACATGAATGTATACATGCACACAGACAGGCATATAATGTTAATTAAGTAATATATACTTCATCAAAGATCTGATTACATGTCACGTCAACAGCAAGCAGTAGTTTTCAGCAAACACTATCCAAATCCCAGCTTTGTAATACATAACTTTACAATAAGTGACCATTCACAGAAGCAAAACCATTTATTCCTTTCATTTTTAAGGCTATTGTTTGCTGGCAACTTTTCAAAATTTAGACTAGCTGAGGTGTTGGTATCACCAGGTTGGGGCAAATTTAAGTTTGAAAACCCACAGAAGTAAATTTCTCATTTTAACCTACACAATAGAAGTGATTTCTTAAAATCAAGGATGAACTACATATGTTTTAAGGTATTCTTGATTATATTATATTATTTTCCATGGAAGGAAAAGGAAATTGAAGATTGAATTAACCAGCTGTAATCTATTTTAGAAAAAACAATGTTTTTATTATAACTTTAAATGAGTTGGTGCATCATGTCTGGATTGGTACTTTGCCTCTAGCACATCTCTCAGCATGTTCATGACATTGACCATTCCTTTTGTATGTATGACTGCTTCAGAAAAAATTTTATATATTTTTATTTTGAGTAAGAATTGTCTCAAGAATTTTATTAATAGTTTAATTTTTGTCAAGTGATCATGCAGATAAATTTCAGTTTGGTGTAGTTCGACAATTTGTTGGCCATGGTGTGGGACAAGTATTTCATGCTGACCCTGTTATACTTCATTTTAGTAAGTCCTGGACTCTTGTAAATTACTGTAATAAATTAATAATGGTGTTTTTGTTATTTCTAGAAATTCCATTTCTATCATAGAGGTCACAGAAAGTTGATTTGCATATCTAGTCATTGATGTAGGCATTTATTTTTTCCTTATTCATTTATAATTTTTAAAGTCTTCTAGAATCTTTCATCAGAACATAAAAGCCAATGATAAGACGATAGGAACTTTAGTGTATGCCTTTGCTGTGTTTTCTTATTGCATTGAACAATTAAGACACTTTGCCAGCACAAATGTCTAGCTAGCATCACATATTGAAGCATCCAGTTTATTGCAAGAAATTTGATTCAACCATCTAGTAGTTTTAGCAATTAATATATATATTATATCTAAAATGTAACTTTGAGCTGTTAAATCCTGTTGTCATCTTCTTGAGCTTACATGATTATCTTTCTTTGTAGGAAATAGGGAGCATGGACGCATGTTGCTGGGTCAAACATTTACAATAGGTAGTTCCTCCTGGCAGTGTTGTTTTATGTGTAGCCTGGTACATGTCTGTTAATTATCTTTTTAGCGAGCCAATTAAATTTTCATATGTTATGCAAGACATGGTTTCCATGATTAGAATAATTCTCAACTTTTTTAGTTTCTATAAATTTTTCTTTGAGAAGTTGAAGCATTCTAGTTAACAAAACTGGGATAAATTAGGGCCTGTAGTGGCGGTGGGAAAATTAATGAGAGGAAAGGTTAGATGCCAACCTAATGAGTTTTGAAGGCTAAAAGGGCTATGTACTATCTCACTATGGATCATCTTCTTAGCTTCTTCTTAATTCCAGTACAAATAGCCAGTGCATGCCAGCTTGAAGAGCAAGAGTAGAGAGTTTGGCTTCCGTTAACTAGCAGTGCAATCCACCATCTCTTGGTGGTGAATGAAAAGGTGCTTAGTTAATTAGCTTTCTGTCTCTTCAAGAATAATTCAAATTGGAGTACATTGAGGAGGATTTTGGCAAAATGTTGGAAGGCACAAAGATCTTTACTATGATACCTATGTCATATAGGCCATTATGATTTATACAGCGGACTAAGACATTTTTGTTTCTTCTGTGCCAATTCATCTAGAAGTAGTCCAGTTTTAACTCAGTGGTCTAGATTTCATGATTTTTTTCCCCTCCCCTTCTATAAGCTGTGTCAGGAGCATGACAAGATTCTAGCAGGGCACAATCAGAGGTCTTAAAAGCTTGAGCGCTTTGTTCTTTTTTTGCGTGCAATGTTTATTAAGTTAACTAGCTTGACTTGTTATTTTGCAGTAACCATGTCTACATGAATGTTATCAAAGCCTCAAATATTTAAAATTAAGGGTGGATGGTTGTCCTCAAATAGTTAAAATTAAGGGTGGATAGTTATGATTAGGGTTAATGGTTGATGCCATCATGTATGATTCATGTTACACACCTGGCATTTTATTTTGTTAAATTCTTTAATAATTGAGCTAGTATAACATTGATTTGCATGAGTTTCAAGATAGCATACTGAATGGTTGATTATGTATGTTTGTGAATTGATCTTTTGACTTTGAAGTCCAATTATCCTCTTAACACTTGCGCCTTTGCTAGAGCTTTTCCACTGCCGTATCATTGGATTTATACAGCTAGTCATTGTTGGTGAGCAGAAACATTTCCAGAACCTGAGGAGAAGGTTTTTCTTTGATCTTATAGGGAGGCTCTTGATGTGGTTTAACCATTGCCACTTTGGGTTAAAAGATTGGAGAGCTTCTCTGAGGATTACTTTTGTTTGCATGTAAGTGGGGAAACACTGGAATTGAAATCTCGGCATGTGTTTTACTTATAGATAATTGGTAGAATAGAAGTTAGCTTCTGGAAGTGAAATAGGTCACATGGTCAACTTTGGTTGATATGGTTAGAGAAAGCCAGCTATTGTTAGCTATATGCCATCAAGGATCCTCAGAGATGGTTATTATAAAGTGAACATATTTCACTTACAACCTGCAAGAGTTGACTCTGGGACTTTCTTAATGGTGATTTCCTAAGAGTGAGAGACATTGGTGTAAGTGAAGTTGTCTCATCTACATCCCAAATGTTTGGAAGTGGACTAGTTACATGACTTCCAGGTCCACTTAGATGTGACAGAACGAGCCTCAACTTTCAGTGAATGGTGTCTGATTTCACCTTTTCCAACATTTCTCTTTCATAACATGTTCCTAAGGAGTGAATTTGGGGTTTTCTTATCCTCATTATTTTGAGTTATTTTGGAGAAATGTAACTGACCTTTTTTCCTTTTCTTTTTAATGTCCACTCTGAATTTCATCATTCTTCATTCCTCTCTCTTCTTGAACGAGATACATCCCAGGTCTAGTGATATTTGGAATTTCTTTTGCAAACCAAAAAGCTTTGAGTGGTCAATTTGCCATTGTATCAAACTTACTCTTTCGTCAAATGTTGAATACTGTAATTTCAGATCTGTATCTGTTTTTTCTTAGATTAAAACATGATGAGTTGACTTTAGTTTGGTTGACATGAGTAACTCAAAAAGGTTGCAGAACTCAAACATGTCCATATTTACGCGTCAAATTAACTTTCATTCTTTTAGTACTTGATATAGGAGATCCATTGCATCTTATGAATTTGAAGGTGGAAGAATGGGATTTAGTTTAAATTTCCTAGTTGATCGAGTCTATTATCGGTGACAACTTCAAATTAAAAAGTTTATATTATGCATTATTTTTAGACTTTTTACAATAAACTTGTGCAGAGCCGATGCTTACAATAGGGAGCACCAACCCTGTCATATGGGCTGATAACTGGACCGCAGTAACAGAAGATGGAACCTTGTCAGCACAGTTTGAGCATACCATACTGATAACAGAAACTGGGGCAGAAATACTAACAAAATGTTTAGAACTGTGAAAACTCCATTTAAAATATACATTGTCAGAACTCAGCCATACATTTTATTCTTTCATGTTTGTAAAACATCAGATCTAATTCTGTATCATCAGATCCATTTTTATACCATTTAAATGTATTTAATTTTCCTATTAAAAAAGAAATGTATTTGATTTGCTTTGGTGGGACATTTCACATTTGCTTCAAGCTCTAAACAGCTACTCATAAACAGCTTCGGCAAAGTTTACTGACAGATGTGTTCATGTTTTGTCTAACTAGAAAACAACCAGGTTCAAGCATCAAAGTTAGGCTTGGCTTATGATTGACCCTACCTTGAAAACCTAGCTTCCAAATATTAGTGGAAACTCAAGCTCAGCTCAGCTCAGCTCAACAATAGACTTGTTCTATGCTTGAATTTTTTTTGACCAAGTTGGCTTGAGCTTGCAAGCTCGAACAATCCTTAGACATTACATGCCTCAATGGCGCTAAGCTTATCTGGGCTACGCCAGGTTATCTCTAAGGTCTTTGACGAGCGAAAAGAGTAAATTATAGCCTTTGTTTCAACCCCGTCATCATCATCATCATGAGAAATGCACTGAAGGTCTATAATACATCATTGTAATCATTATGAGAAGTATACTCTTGGCATCAAATGGGCTACTCTCCACATCCTTTTTTTGGGAACATTTTTTGTATTTCCATCATGCCTTATGATATGTTGGCTATATATAAAACACAGCCTCGAGGCTAGCGGTGGCCAGCTTCGAGGCTTCACCCTTTTTAGGATGCATTTGGTTATAATTTTTAAATTTTAAATTTTAAATTTTTTTTTTTTTAAAGTTTTGCTATTGAGTAAAAGCAAAAAAAAAATAAAAAGTAAGTAAAAAATAATTATATATAAAATAAAAAAATATAATTTTTTTTATTTTTTATATAAAATAATTTTTTTGATTATTTTGATTATTGTTTTTTATCTATGATGTTACCAAACATTATTTTTTAATTTTTATTTTTTAAAAACTAAAAAATAATTAAAAAAAATTTAATGGCTAATCAAATGCATTCTTATTTATTGATTTGGGGTATCTTTTCACAGCATGCTCAAGATAATTGCATTCTCTTCCATCCGTTGTGTGCCTGTTTACTGATTTTAAAGTGGGAATCTCCCAAATGGCCTCGCATCTCTTTTCTCTCACATAATTTCTCATGTACATGAGATAGATTTTTTTTTCTTTTAAAAAGAAGTTTTGACTTAAGAGAAATTGTTTGGGCACCGCATGTGGTGGTTGGATCATGCGCAGGGCCGGACGGGGGTCGGTGGGGGTGGGGGTGGGGTGGGGGTCGTGGTTGTATGGGGGTGGGGGCCCTTCGTGCGCGGTGCAATAATAGGTTCTCTTTACTTAAAGCACGCACATAGATTTGCTAGAGTCTGGTAAAGTATAGCTCACATGGGTATCATCTTAATAAACACCCTGGAGATCATCTGTCCCATGGCAATCAGCATCAAGGTGGGAGAAAAATCGATGTATAGACCAATCACATGGCTAAGAAGAACAAATAGTTGTTGTTAGAACTAGAATTGTGCAAGTGCTATGCATGTCATTGGACATGGTCCATAAGAAGAAGCCCAGAGCCAAGAGGAAGCCCAAGAGAGTTTTTTTCCTTTTTTTTTTTTTTTTTTTTTTTTTGTTTCCGAAAGAAAATCCTTTAAAAAAGGGGAGATCATAAGGATCTTTTTTACACACATGCACATACGGAGAGAGACCTTGGGACGGGAAGAAAAGTCGGCCCTACCATCCACAATACACACACCCACACGTCCAAATGAGATGAAATTTGGTCTTTACATATTTTAAAGAAAACCTTAAAAATATTTTTCAGCTATAAAATATTTTATATATTTTAGATCATGATCAGCGGGTCCATTATTTTTTACTAGAAAGCATTTAGAGCCAAATGTGCACCCCCACCCCCCTCTCTCTCTCTCTCTCACGCACGCACACAAAGTATTTATTCGTTTACCAGTGTCATGCGGGATACAATTAATTTTGTGAGCCAAAAGAATGTTTTAGTAATAGTGTTAATTTAGTTAAATATAAATATAGATTTTATAAATTACTAAATATATATACAGTAAATATAAATCTCAAAAATATAAAGCCATTAAAATAAAATTATTATAACAATCATAGATGCCCATATTTTGACTACTTCATGATTTATTTGGAAAAAACTACTTATCAACATAAAAATAATGGCTTCATGTGCTATTCTCTATCCTTTTTCATTAACCATCAATGGCTGAAACGATTCAGAGTATAAATCACGTTTCAACCTAGAAGCCTTTAATCAACTTGCCCGTCTTATATTATGGAAATGATCACTATATTTCATAGTGCTATTTCACCAATAAAACCCCAAGCTCTCCTACTCTCCTTCTTATCCTACCAAATCTCTCACAGAAACGAAAAGAGAAAAATAATAAGAGCCAAGAAGAAGACGAAGATGTGATGAAACCATCGATGGTGCTAAACCCATTGCTAGGGATGGGCCATCTTATGTCCATGGTGGAGCTAGGAAAGCTCTTCCTCTCCCATAGCCTCGCCATCACCATCATCATCGTTGACTCCCCCTACAACATCGGCGCCATCACCACCTTCATCGCCTGCTCCTTCATCACCCTCCCGACCATCTCCTTCCACCCTCTCACCCTCGTCTACCTCCCCCACGATCCCTCCCCTCTGAAGAAAAATATGCAGGATTTCATGCTTGAATTTTAAAATATTTTTGAAATAATACGCAACGAAGGATGCAGATTAAACTATTTAATCTATAAAAGCATATAATTAGATTACAAAACCCTACATCAAGGATCTAAAACATGTCATGATGCAAATATAAATATGAAAATAAATTAATCATAATTGGTATTGATCAAATCAATACCTAAATCTAGAACAATTCTAGATCAAATCCTAGATCATATCTAGATCATCAAGAGATCAGATCTCTTACCTTTGCGCGGGTCAAGAACTCCGCGGTTGATTTTTGTTGTTGCTTTTGGAGCCATGCACGCGTCCGATCTCTACAAGTGATCTGCAATACAGATCGAAAGTTCATCGAACGAAGATATGCTCGAAGTGCTAGCTTCTCGCGGATCCCTTCTGATGGTCAAGAACATATTCTCCGGATCTCTTGAACACTCCAAGAGATGAAGAATATGAGGATGAATAAGAAAGAAATCCAACCCTTGGATCTTCTATAAATTAAAAAATAAAAATAAAAAAAATAAATTTTAAGAGAAGATAAGTCTTCTCCTTCAGGACATCAATGATTGATGTCCTAAAAATATCTCTATATTAGGACAAGAGGAGATCTTCTCTTCTAAAATTTTTCTATGTTTTCAGATCTAATATCTCTAATTTTATCATAAAAAAATTTCACAAAAATTAGGAGAAGACGGGTTGTCAAAGAAATCCTAGGAGAAGACGTTCTTCTCTTCTTCTTCTTTCATCAGGACATGATCAGATCATCTCCAAAGATGATCGCTATACTCCAACACCTTGAAGTACGGATCTTCTCGCCATCTCACTTTCTCTCTCTCAGATTTTTATCATATAAAAATCATAAATAAAATAGGAAAAGAGAAACACAAAAAAAATATAAAAGAAGACAATCTTCTCACACCTTGTCTTCATCAAGACATCAAAGTTTGATGTCCAAAAGAGAGGAACTATTCCAAGGAATTTGGTGCCTCATCCTCCCACGCTTCTCCTTCTTTTCCTTCTGATTTCTACTGTAAAATCCTTAGTATTTTCGACGCCCACCACTCTTATCAGGAGGCATTCCTCTTTTATTGCAAGACTAGGTCAAAACCTAGTCAAAAGAGGACTTCTATGGGATGTCCAACTCTTGGACGCCCCTCCCATAATTTTTGGCGTGCATCCTCTGACTCTCACACACAAAACCAAGGGAAGAAAGGGTAGAACAAAAGGTTCGGCATGGAAAAGGTTGGCGCACAAGAGGGGGGGAGGAGTTTTTGGTCAAAGGGGACTCATCTAAGAAGAAAATAAATCCTAACTTCCTTCTAGTTTTGACTAAGTCAAAACAAACTCCAAATAAATAGATATGAGGGGCGTGGAGACCTTCTTATGGTGTGGGAATGTTCACGTAAAATCTTAAAAAATAAAATATGGCGTGGGCTTTCTTAGGCGTAAGTGAAAGAGAGAGAGTCCTAGTCCAACTGGGACTGCTCTTGTTTGACTAGGTCAAATTAGTTTTGAATCCAATTTAAATTCTATTTAAATTAGATTAAATGTAACCTAATTAACGATGATTTTAGTCCAACTAGGAGGCTAATTAAATCAGATTAAATCAAGATTTAAATTTGATTTAAATCCTAAGTCAATTAGGTGCATTCAAGTCCTAGTCAAACAAGAAATTATTTTTTCTTGTAATTGACTTATCCAATAAACCAACTAGACTTAATCTAATTAAGTTTAAATCAATTCTAATTAAATCTAATTCAATTAGACTTGATCTCAACCTGATTGCTCAATCAAATTGAGCCAATTAACAATCCAATTGCTAATCGATCCTTCTGCAACACTTGCATTAGGTCAAACATAAATCATATTGATGGATTGATCTTAGAACGATTCTCAATCGTCGATTAACCATCTAATCAGATTACAAGCTCTAATGTGTGTGATCTCATAGGTTCAAACCTAAGTCGGTAGCATAGAAATCAATTTCTATACCAATCAAAATGACCATCTAGCAATGGTACCCGACATCTGGATAGATCGAATGTATGCAAAGTAATATTCTTAGAATCCTGACCTATGGTTATCGTATAATTCATTCCTATGATCAATAATGCTCAAGACAACTTCGAGTATCCTGTCAAACACTCATATAAGTCATCTCTATTATATCTCAAAATTTTGCAAATTTCGTAATACCTCATGAAGATTACCCAGGACTAGATTTTGCTAAATTGAAATACAACGAGATATTCTCTTTCTGAAGCTAATCAAGAGTGGTTAATCCCATCTTGACTCACACACCGACTTCACAAGTACTTGACTGTGCATAAAAATCTTTCGAACCTATATTAGAAATACAGAAAATCCGGTACTAAAATACAATGAGTTGCTTGCAAGTCACCATGGTGATCTCAGATCGGAGGGACACTTATATCCATTGGCCTTAGCTAGCTACTCTTGATAGTAGAGTATTACATCGATCACATTCAGTGCAGATGTACTCCTACATCTCATCTAAATGTTATATCAGTATCTCTATACTACTTGATTACGAGAACAATCAACGCATATGGCATACAGCGACCTACACTCGATAAATTATCATCTTTGTTAATAACTTATCATTTGGTCGTGAATAATTTAAGAACCATCCAATAAATTCTTCTTTATCGATTGATTGTGGTTCTAAGGACTTCATCATAATTTAGAAGTTCATTTAAAAAAGATAGAACTTTTATGATGAATCAGCCAAATAACTATTATTATTACATAATTCATATACTAATTTCAATCATCTACCACTTATATGATTGGCTTTTGGACACATTTTTCAATAACTCTCACTTGGACTAAAGCCAATCAAAATGATATCAAATATTCTATCTTTCACTTGAATTCGTAGAACTTCTTAGTTTTGAGGTCTTAGCAAATGGATCAGTCAAGTTCTTCTTTTTCATCGATCTTCTAAAAATCGACATCATCCTAATTTAAAATCAAAGATGATAGTAATGTAGAATATGCTGGTTCTTCGATTCTTTAGTCTGAGTTATGGCTCCAGTGCTACGATAGGACTGGACTATCGATGGAGGGTGCCACTCCCAACCTGCTAATGAACCTCAACAACTACACAACTTACATAACAACATCATATACCACGATATACTCTACATCATTAACTAAATAGACTATAGTATTTTGCTTGGAATCTTTTCAGTAGGTTGCTGCTACAATTAGGGTATGATCCAATATTTTCTTGCTGTCATCTTATTCTAATTGAAATTAAAATATCTACATATTTTAAGTCAGTACTTTTATATTTGAGTTACTAGACCTTAGTATTTTTTAAATACTTAAGAATTATCTATACAATCTTTCAGTGACTCTTATTTGAATCAGACTGGTATCTGCTCACTATCTCTAGTAAGTATACTATGTCTGATCTCATACATGGAGAAATAAAATGATAGCTAAACCTTTATTCCTTACAATGCTGGAATGCCATTTTCGATTAAGAAAATTTCATCCTCAAACATCACAAGAAATAATACTACAAAATATTTTGCCCAATTATAAATACAGAATTTGTCTTTGTTCATAACAAAGATATACGTTTAGAACGTATGTTCGAACTCTAAGATGATACTCAGACGGGCTTTATAGATCCTTACCTTCTCATCTGTGCTATTCTGATCCTATTAAAAATCCATTCACATCCAATGAGTTTTATCCTTTCAGGTTAATCAACTAGTGTCCATACACTATTGATTTTCATAGACTTCAATTTGGATCATATGGCTCCAAGCCATTTCTCAGAGTCAGACCATTGCATTATATCTCTATAGGTGATCGGATTTTTGTTGTTCTCATCGAGCTCAATAAGATCGTCATCCTGAACCTAGATACTAAAGTATCTATCTAGCTAATGCAGTACTCTACCAGATCTCCTTAAAGATGACACTTTAATGGACTTCGAATTTGATCTGATCAAATTTGATTCTATAGGTTTACCAGATAACGTCGGTTCTTTTCTACCAGTCAAACTTTTATAAGTTCAACTTGATAGGCATTAATTTCTTCTTTAAGAAACTTCTTTCCAAAAGAAATGTCCTACTATTGATGATCATCTTATGTTCTTTAGCATAGTAGAATTAATAATCCTTAAATACTTATTGGATCAGTATCCAAGTTTATCTTTGTGCAAATCTTTCACATAAGTAAATCAACTCCAAACCTAAAGGTGAGAGAGTCTAGGTCTATGCTCGATCCATATCCCATATAGAGTCTTTATAATAGATTTACTTGGTATAAATTTAGAGTAAAACTAATAGCCATAAGAGCACAACCCTGAAGCAAGCAGACAAGTGAATCCTATCATGGATTGAACCAAGTCTAACAAAGTTTAATTTTCTTCTTTCAGATATACTATATTTCAAAAAGAAATTCACTGAGAGAGAGTCCTATTCTCTCCTAGATATGTCATAAACTTACTGGATAAGTATTCGCTTCCTCAATCTAATCGAAGAGTTCCAATGTTCTTTCTAATTTATTTTTTTTTATTATTGAATCATTTTTACATTTCAAATGATTCAGGCCAGACGCACCCATGCCCAGATAGATCGTCTATAATGAAATACTAATATCTTTCTTTGGCACTTAAGTTTATAAGTCCACATACATCACTATGTATGAGACTTAGAACTTTATCGGCTTCTTCATCTTTTTAAGTAAAAGGTGACTTTGTCATCTTTCCAAGAAGATAAGATTCATAGGCTATCAATGATTTACAATCATTGATGTCGAGATTTTTCTCTCAAGCTAACCCGTTTATCCTATTCTTGTCAAGATGACTAAGCCTATAATGCCAAAGATAGATTTCCATGACATAATCTAACTTGGGTGTGTACATTACACTTAATATGTTATATAAATATTAAATATTATTTCTTTATTATCCATGTATTACTATAATATTATTCATAATACTATCATAATAATCTTGTTTATTGATAAATAATATCCATCTCTGACCAAAAGGCCATCAGAGATCACATTTATCATAAACGATGAACAATAGTGATAATCACTCAAAATGACATATATTGAAAATAAGGTTGACAATTTCTAAAGCTAGGATTAAAATAAGACTTACATCCCTAACGTTCAAGTATTTTTCACCATTTTCAAATATCTCACTTACTTGTAGTCTTTGCAATAAATTGCATAAGACTACAGGTATCTAATATCCATGTAGTAGAATTATATACAGAAAAATTTTAAGGTGTTATCATATAACATTCTTAATGAGCAATTTTTGCTTCTTTCTCTTATTCAACCTATTATCTTCAAGGGAAACAACATAAATCTTCTTCCTATGATCCTGCTTCTAACATTAGAAGCACTATGCCTAATTTGGATTAATCTTAGACTAATTATTTTGACTGAGCTTTGAAGTTTCAATATAAATTCATTCGTACTGCTGAACTAAATTCAACTTTCGATACTAATTATCGAAGTTGGGTCCCATAAGTCATTACTGTCTAACAGTGATGGAAGTAATTAGGATTTAGCCTTAATTTGAGAATAGAGAATAATGACCTATTGTATATGAATTATGTTAAGCTTAAAGATTTGGACTTTAGTCTAAAGGTTCTTCCACTATTTTATTCAAACTGGTAGCCTCTACCTCTAATTCAAGGAATTACTTTAATTTTCTAGTAGGTACTAAAATCCGCATAGACTGCATACGAGCCCAACTTTGGTTGGCTAACCCATGTACATCTAAGAATAGATTCATAACTAATTATTTTTTTAAATAAATTTTAATAATTTAATTTTATCCCAGAAATCTAATCAGTAGGCTTTGGTCTCTACTGTAAGGATCCGTTAGGTCCAATCATTAACATGATCATACTTGGTGCATCTAACCAATGAATGATTAAGCCCAACTTTAGTTGGCCAACCTAACCTCCATTAGAGAGACATATCCAAGTCATCATATGATGGATGATAATTTTATTAGTTAACAAGCACTAGATCTTTGGGCCTGTAATGATTATTGTGTTAATTGACCCATTATCAAACATCTTAATGGAAGGCTATGACTCAGTTATCTCCATAACTTTATCATTTTAAGGACCTAATAATTTTAGAGAATTTAAACTATTAGTGATTTAAGCATAGAAAGGATATGGATCAAGTTGCTACCACTCAATTGACCAAATCAAGTCCTCACACTGACTTCTCAAGTCACTGATGAGGACTAGGATCAATTTCAGTCCATGGGCACCTATATTAGTCTCACTGATTATCTATGTGATATGGGTTAGCTTGAATAAATGAGCAACCTAATCAAAAGTTGATTAACCATATTGGTCAGGTAAGTGAGATCGGTGGAAAGGTCTATCAAAGATTATCTTAGATACCATTAGAAATGGTCAGATAAGTGGGCTATCAATTAAAAATCACTGATAAAAAATGTCAGACTTATCTTAGACACCAATTGGTTTATCAATTTTAATTTGGTCTGTTTAAAGACTCGAGCTCGACCACTAAGCCATGATCAGTATTCATTTGTTAGATGCATGGACTTTGATCAACTACAACTATTGAATTGATCTATAGACAAGAAATGATCTAGTCTTAATTAACTATTAATTAGATTTGATCAATTTCTTAGCTAAGTCCATGTTTAATCTAACCCTAGGTCTGACCCGGTTAATGATCTGATCAAGCTAACCCATAATCCTTTAACCCATATTTTATGAAATTATCTTAAGATCTTTAAATTATAAATGTAGATCCTAAATAATCACTTAATTCTCAATTAAGTTTAAGACTTGGGTTTATCTAATCTTAGAATAAATTTTTGATTTAATCATTTGAAATAATTTTAAAATGTAAATAGTTTATATTGAATCATATTCAATATATGGTTTTAGATCTGATTTGTTTCATTATTTAGATCATATCCTAGGATTTCGAATCTAAAATTTTGCAGCAAGTAAGTTCATAATTTAAATTTTATAAAATAATTATGTCATACATATTTAAACTAGATTCAAAACTAAAAACTACATATCAACATATATGTCATAGGATCTAGATCTAGAACATGAAATATATCATATAGATCTTATCTAAATGAACAAAATTAGATCATAAACCAATTAATATTAGATTTAAAATTTAAAAATAAATTATAAATTATTTTAGATCTTATCTATCATATTTATAATTTAGATTTTTTGGATCAACATATACTAGGACAACCTTTCCACTGTAAGGGATAAACCTTACAGTAGGACAACCTTATGGCAGTGTGTGCAACATGATATTATTTAGATCTAATCTAAATAATCTAAAATAGATCTAATATCTATTTAATTTTAGATTTAAATTAAAAAATTAAATTATAATTTTTTTTAAATCTAATCTAAATATTCATGATTTAGGTTTAGATCAGCACATACTAGGACAACCTTTTCATTGTAAGGGGTTAACCTTACAACAAGACAATCTTATGGCAGTATGTATGATCTTTAATTAATTTTAATTTTTAAATTTATTCTTAAGTATACATGAACATGTTATAAAAGAATCTGGATGCTCTAATACTACTATTGAAAAACATGCAGGATTTCATGCTTGAATTTCAAAATATTTTTGAAATAATACGCAGCGAAAGATGCAGATTAAACTATTTAATCTATAAAAGCTTATAATCAGATTACAAAATCCTACATCAAGAATCTATAATATATCATGATGCAAATATAAATCTAAAAATAAATTAATTATAATTGGTATTGATCAAATCAATACCTAGATCTAAAATAATTCTAAATTAAACCTTAGATCACATCTAGGTCATCAAGAGATCAGATCTCTTATCTTTGTATAGGTTAAAAACTTCGTGGTTGATTTTTGTTGTTGTCTTTAGAGCCGCATATACGTCCGACTGAAGGAAAATCCTGATTTTCCGGTCCAGGTTCGTTCAGATCTGATCAGATCAAGAGATATATTTCAAAAATTTTTCTCTTGATCCCAATCAGATCTTGATATATTTCAGATCTGATTCTTATTATTTAAAAAAAATAAAAATAAAAGATAAATTAAATCAAATTTAATTTACCTGATCTGGGTAATCCTATTACCCTGTTGATGATCCTGTTTGCAGCGGAAGGTTCTGGATCTTAGCCACGCAAGCGCCTGGCCTCTACCGGTATCCACTCAGATTGGATCTGGAGATCCTCTTCTTCTCTATCATGCCTCCAAAAATCAAATCTAGATCTGATCTGGAGGATCTTCAAAACTCTTTTGAAGATCTGCAGTCGTCCTTTTGCAGCAGCGCAGCCTTCTTGCTTTTTTGATCGCCTTTCTTTGATCTGAATCGCACCAACCTAAGTCCAAAACTCCTTTTGGACGTGGAGAGCAAGGGGAGAAGAGACTATGGCATGGAGAAGGAGGGGAGAGGCAGCCTTGGGGCGTGGGAATTTCTCAATTGAATTGCTTCTTAGAATCTGAGGTTGGGCGCAGGGTCTTATTTATAGACTAAGCGTGATCCAACTCCTCTTCCTCCCAACCAATCACAACCCTTTGTGAAATCAGATCTAAATCTGATTGGTGGGAATAGAGACCCCTGGATTCCTCCTTAGAGGGTGCCTAAGACCAGTCAAAGTGGATTCTTAGAAGAACTCTAATTGGAATCCAAAAGGGAGATGGAGTCCTTGTCCAACAAGGACTCCTAGGCGCCTCCAACTTGGGCACACGCCACCTTGGCGTGCGCCCTTCTCCTTGCCAGGTTCTGGCAGGGGGACAGGCCCCCACCAGCTCTCCAATAGGTGCATGACATGTGGTCAAAAGTCAAAGTGTCAATGGTCAACGTTTGACCAGTCAAAGGTAGACTTTTGACCAAAGTCAAAGAACAAGAAATGGCAGGTGACCAAAAATGGCAGGTAATGTCTTACAAATAAGACAACCTTTTCTGACTTGGACAACCTCCTGTCAGACCATATGAAGGCCTCTGATTTGAGCACAAACTCCTTTGGCTCAGACAGGACAACTTATTTATGATAGTAAAAGAAGAACGTTAGGTTCAATCGAGTGCTAGCACGATTTCCTTGAACCTAATTGAATCTCATTCAGATCAATTGAACTAGATCAGTTCAATTGATGATCACCAGATTCAAACCCTTGTTTGTGTGACCCAGTTAGGTTCAGTTCTGTATGGTAATGGGATATGTCATGATCTCTATCATCGACATCATCGAAACTCCTTTCGATGGATCAGAACTCTTCTGATTCGAACAGCTAGAATGATCGATCATCTAAATCATTCTAATTGCTCCCAAAATCCACCAGTGACACCTAGCAGTATATGGTGGCAACCCATCAGAGCTGAATGCGAACCTCTTGGTGCAGCTACCTGTGTGATTCAGTTCTTCTATCTTGAGCCCCGATCAGATTAGGGTTAAGGTGAACTCGTCAAACCCTAGTCTCTGTCATATGATGTAATCATTCGATTCGAGTCCAATGTGAAAATCTAAATAGAAACTCTTTCTATTATTTCACTCTACCATGGCCATGGATTTCTGGACTTGATTCTCATGATCATCATAGGGCTACTCCTCTACCACCGAGGTAGATAGATCCCATCTTGATGCAATCCAGTTCCTACAATGAACATGCTCATAGCCAACATACACCTCAGGGTTCCATATGGCTAGGAGACCGAGTAATGGTGTAGTCAAACTATAACACCCTCAAGGTGAACTGCCGATGCATCTCAGGTC